>APFE031582842.1:0-156393 GCA_000404065.3 Pinus taeda | reverse complement strand
TGCACTTCTGCACCTCAGAGGAGGTTTTGATGAATGAAAGGATCAAGATTTATTGATGTTTGCATTTGATATCTGCTACTGATGTTGCACTTCTGTACTCTTAGTAGATATTAGAACAAGGAGAGATAAATCATTGTTGTTTGAAGCTTATTAGTAGGACCAGTCATAAATGGTACTTTTATCTCTTGACCATTTATGTTTATATTCTTAAAGCAATATATAGTTTTTAGTTGTTTATATGTTATTACAAGAATGTTTGTGTTACCATTTGGCACTTTTGTACAGTGGAGCCATTTATTTATGTTTAATGTGTGAATAAATTATTATGCGATATGTTGTTCACAACTGTTTTGCCTAACTTTTTATGCAAAGTGGTTCATCTTAATTGATTTTCATTCTTATAATCGCCGAATGATCTTTATTACCAGTTATTATTTGAAATCTCTTTAGATCGCATAATAGAAGAATTACATCCTGGGTTAGCATAGATTAGATGTGTTGTTTTCATTAGATTACAATAGCATAGAGTTAGATTAAAGTAGTTTAAATAGGAACTTTTAGATCAGCAACATCCGATTCCACACAGACACACACCCTTAGATTGGGAAACTGGTCCCATTATCCCTAGTTGGACCCGCTATACCAAACGGATAAGGAGCTGCCAACCAAGGTCCAGACGGGCAGTTATCCCCCTTGTTGTCGACCTGATTTTCGGGGCTTCAACAGGTTGGAGGCCTATAACCACATGCATGCCTTGTTGAGGATGCATATGCTGGCCCAAGGTAGAGAAAAGAGTTCCAACTCATGGTTTGACCACCCAAGATGGTTGTTCAACCTCTGGGTGACCTGTAGACCTTGTAGTATATGTATGTGGTCAGTTTTTTGGTTGGACTTCCTTAAGTGGATCTAGGAGGTTGGGTCATGTTATATTATCTCTCCATCTCATGGTTACCTTGACAAGCCTATGAAACTCAGTAAATGTGGGAGATGGTAAGTTCTTGAATACACCCAATAGGAGGGCTAATGAACCTGGGTTCTATTCTAATATTGGTTCATAGAACCAACATAATCATCACCATCACCATCCATATAGGAGAAGTGAGAAGTAGTATTTTCTAGAGGAGTTCAAGAAAGAAAATCCTCCTACATTTGATGGAGAAATGTATAAGTCACAAGATGTGGAAGCTTGGTTGCTTAGGATGCATAAGTTCTTCAGAATGCATGGTTATTAAGAGAATATGAAAGCCAAGATAAATACTTTCAATCTTAGAGGAAAAGTAGACATTTGGTGTGAATATGTGAAGAATGTCAGAGGCATTTGGGAAAAGGAGCTGACTTGGAGTGAGTTTGAGAAACTTTTTAGGAAGAAATATCTATCTGAAAGATACTATGGTGATAGAGAAAATGAGTTTTATGAGTTGAAAATGGGATATATGATCGATGAGGAGTATACTAGTATATTTTTGGATTTATTGAGATACGTGCCTTATCTTAAGGAGGATAAAACAAAGATTCATAGATTCTTCAGTGGGATGTTAATATCATTCAAAGACATAATTGAGTTTGGTAAGCCTAAATCATTGGAGGAAGCCACCAGAAACTTGAAGCATTGTTATGAGAAATTAAAGTGCAAGACAAATTCTAAGTAGGATTGGAAAGGTAGTGAGAAGAATAAAGGAAATTGGACTAAGAAGAGAGGAAAACCTTAGGATATAGATGACAAGGAGAATTCAACACTGTACAAGAAAATCAATGCAGTTGACAAAGGACAGATATTTCAGCCTGAGGAGTCAAATAAGGGTGATGGAAGGAAGCCTTTGTCATGTTGGACTTGTGGCTAGGATCATCACATGAGAGATTTTCTACAACATTAGGGTGGAAGACCACATATTTACAATGCTTAGGAGGCACATACAGTTGGGAATGTTGGATATAGTATTCCTCGAACTTATGCAGCATTGGATAATAGGCAGGTTGATCATGATGCGTCTATTATCGAGATGGAAGGTGTAGAGCTGTAACTAGGGTCTCTCACACGACTAATTATCCCACATTAATAAGTCAATTCAGGAATGATTTGTTATTGCAAGGAGTAGCTCAATCCGAGGCTATTTGTCCGAGTAATGCTCAGTAGTATAGTGTTCTAATGATTTGAAAGGAAACAAATGCTAAGATGTAACTAAACTAACCCAAAACATAGAATCACACAAGGCAGTTGATCAGTTAAGGGTACGGAAGCAATAACCCATCCCTTTAGAAACTGATGAAGCAAGGAAATTAGACCATGGACTTATAGGTCTGGGAGCTAAGCAGCATCTTACTGGGGCTCACTACAGCCTTAGGCCTTCTCTCACACAACAAAGGCAGGTAAATAAAACGGTGGAAAGTAAAATGGAACATCAATAAATGGAACAGCAGTAATAAAATGGAACAACAGTAATAAAATGGAACAACAATCCTTAATGAATTATGAAACAGCAATTCTCATCCATATGTACATGTTCTATAGCAATCTAAGAATAATAAATGATATGACTACGCTTCTGGACGGAGTAATATTGCTTGCAAGTCTCACAAATACTATTTCACATGGATCTAATAATGATAACCTTCATGCCAACATTCTGTTATAGAGATAACCGAAAGATGCAATTCAAATAGATCCAATTGTACAGTGCAGAGACATGAGATAAAGAAATCATTCAGATATCAATTATAATGGAGCATAGTATATCACATAAAAGATGTATTAGATTACTTAAATAATAGAGATAAACAAACCACACACAAATCACCGTATAATAATACAAAAGCAAGTGTCCTTCGGAGCCGGGCCCTTAGCTGCCAAGGGTACACTGCCTTAAGTTACTCCAGATGCAGAGACGAAATGAACACCAAGTCTTCTATATTAATCGCATCAACAAAAGTATACAAAGTCAGGTCTCAGCGAGACTCAATGATCACAGTTTGTTCTGAAACTTAGAATCAAAAAACAGTCGTCCTTGCTTAATGGCGTGGTGCCTTTATATAACAGAAATGACGGAGGTATCTAGACAATCAAAAAGATAAGTTAAAGCAGCGATCCCTCAGGATCAAAGATCCTGAGGGATTCGCTAATCGTTCAATTCTTCTCTTTTCCTTCTTGCACTCTCCGACCCGGTATCCTACATTCTTTCCCTGGGCTATTTGGCTCTAATTTTGCTTGATCTCGTCCGCATCTGGTACCCTGCTAGAGGGACAACAGTTATTTTCCCTTTGCTCCTTGCTTTTGATCGACAATCCCCTGTTTTTACATCTTCCTACATAGAAAACGTCAATTATCAGCACTTGAGCTTCCTTTGTCTATTTTCGCACATTTTATCGAAATCCTTTATCTTCTCTGAACTCATAATACAGAAAAAGTTAGAATTATTATTGAAAAACCACTAGATTGCTTGTCAAAAGCATACCTTCCAAGTGCTCCACACACCCCCCTACTTACCCTGTTTCATGGCCTCATGAAAACGTTATAGCTAACATGCAAAGCAGTGAGAGAATAGGCTGGAGAAGGGATCTCACGAGGAGGCTGACAACCATGATGAGCAACTAGATGGTCAAAGAACTGATCTATTTGATCTGTAGGCATCTCATATAAGGCCTGATATCTGGGTGCAGGGTGCCAAATAATTGGACTGCGAAATCGATAACCCAACGAGGATGGCCCTGCTCGTAGAATATGTTCCCCATAGAGACTCAATTAGCTTGCAGCCAGCTCAAAATTCTCATCTTTGAAGGGTTCCCTTAGCTAGATGTTTGGGTTAGAGGTCCGATATCGAAATTTTGCAGCATCGATGGCCAGGTCTTTAATAGTCAGGAAGTATTCCAGACTATTTCGGATCAAGTCTTCGTGCATGGGACCTAATATCTCAATGACACCTGGGATCCTCATAAGACTCCTATGTTCTCTCCATAGCGTCACTGGGTCTCTAGGTTCAGCTCGTACCCATAAATATAAGCTGTTCTCTTGTCTCTGGAAGGTGTTGTAAGCTTTGAGCCATTTCAAATGATTAACCCCAAATGAGATAAAGGCTTGGAGTTGTATATCGCCAACAAAAGGGCCAGGATTTAAATCAGTTTCCTGGTTTAGCATAAGATTATGTAGGTAAAACTCGCATAATAACCTTTGAACTTTAACTCCATAGTGCTTACAACAGTCTATAAAGTCATTAACGGTGTTGATGTGGATAGGTGCTCTTGCCCTAACGGCTTTTATTTTTAATCTTAGATATCGTTCAAGCAAAAATAAAGCATAATTTTTAGCAGGGTCCCTACAAGTCAAAACATCAGTATACAAGGAACACACGGTGTCCATCTGCTTAACAACATTATCTAATCGACGAGTTACCTTAGCAACCTTTTCCTGCTCCTTCTGCCATCCTTCAAAGGCCTGGCTCTCGGACTGACTGAGGTCTCGAAATTGCTGTTGGAGCTCTTTGTATCTCTCCTTGGGGACTGTCTTTTCTCGCAACTGCTCAGCTTCTTGCTGAGCTTCCTTCATCATTTTATGCAAGGTTCTAGTTTTTGGGTCCTTTTTCCACAAAGCCGTAGAGGCTGGAAGTTTAACCTGAACCTTTCTATTACGTTGCTTGGAGTTTAGGACCCGAATTACGCCCGAGGGTGGTGCTTCTGTTTGGACCTATTTGCTTTCTGTTTCTTTCTTAATGCGAATAAAGGGTTGTTGTGGTCCTTCTGCCATCGGAGCCTCTTGTTGTTCCATTGGTATGTCCATTCATTCTTCAGGGCCAGATGGAACAGCAGTCTGCCCCTCCCTACTATTTGGAACAACAATTTGTTCCTCCATGTCATTTGGAACAGCACCCTGTTCCTCATTATTATTTGGAACAGCAGAATGTTCCTCGGAAGTAGGTCTCCTGATGGGGTTTCGACCAACAAAACAGGTTCTTATCCTCGGGGTTCTTGCTGCCGTGGTCCTCCTCCTTTTCCTTACGGTCTTTTGTATTCTCAGACTGGCTTTCAACATTTGAATTTGTTGCCGGAGTCTGGCTATGGTGCCCAACAACCTCTGCTGTTTCTTTCTTAACTTCTTAATTTCCTTTGCCTCAGCAGAGGGTTTGGCCCTTAAGCTCGTTCCTTCTTCATTTGGGATATCTTTCGGTGTCTTGGGGATAGATTGTCCCTGATTGTTGTCCTCTATTTCATTATCATATCCAGGCAGGATTTCTTCCTCTGCCTCTTCTGCATGCATTTCCTCGGGTAATTCTTCTTTTGGGGGACCGTCAGGGACACCTCCTGTGCTGGAGGGCTGGCCATATTCTCCCATATTGGCCAGTACTGTTATCAATTCCTCCTCACCTGGAATGTCCTGCACCGGGCTACCCTCTGGCTGTGCAATTTCTTCTTCCGAGTGTTCATCTCCTTGGTTGCTCTGTTCGGTGGCCATTTCTTCCTCGGAGCGTTCATCTCCCTTTTCAATTTCTCTTTCTGGCTGGTCAGTCTCGGCCTCTGATTGCTCAGCATTTCCTTCGGAGAGTCCTCCTTCTAGCTCTGGAGGTTCGTCCTCAATTTCAATTGGCTGGGTCGTGGTTCCCTGAATCCTTTCTAGCCTTCCTTGTATTCGAGCCAACCGGGCTGACTTCCTTGGTCTTTCAGGCTGGTTGGGTGTGCCAGCAAGTTCTCTGGGTTCTTCTTGTCGTTCTGGCGTACCGGAGGGTTGTTTTTGTTTTGAAGCAGCATGTCTTTCTGCTGTTGGCTCCTTGCGTCTTTCTGAATGTTCCGACGTACTGGAGGACTGTTCAAGTTTCGAGGGTTGTACAGCCAATCCCCCCTCGACTATTTCAATCAATTCCTCCCAAGTGCTCTGCTGTTGGGTGAGACTGTGGCTCACTATCAACCGGATCAGTCCATGGTGGCTGACAACTGCATCTATATGCTGGGCCTTCTTCAGGCTTCAGGCCACGTCATGTAACAGCGAATTTAAAAGCGCAGGGAGATTCACAGAGCATTTTCCTTTTAAAACAGCCAAAAGTTTTAAGTGACAAGGCCTTACCACGTCTTTTCTTCCTTCGCAGGTGATATAACTTTGCACTGTCTTCGCCAGCTCGGTCCAGGTTTCCCCAATTGTTGCCAGCAGAACTCCTTTCCCTTTGACTGTCAAGCTTTGGCCTTCATCCTGGAACATTTCCATAGCTTTTTGCAATCTTTCCTTCTTTAGCGTCCATATGGGTCTAGCAGCTGGTAATCCCGAGACTTCTGCGATGATGTCCTCTGTAACCACTATCCGCTTTCCTCTTACTATGGAGTGGTTTTCCTGCAAATTTTGCAGGAATTCCAACGCTACTGCTTTGTTTGGTTCTTGCAGGCGGTTGAAGTAATTCAACCATCCTACGTTTTCCAGGATTTTACGAGCAACAGCGGAAACTGTCAACTTGTGCGGTTCACTTCGGACCATCTTTCCGCCCATGGTTCTACTCAGAAATGGAACGACAACTGTTTGCGGTATTTGCGATGCAGAGAGGATGATCAATGCCAATTTTTGGAAAGGATCACAGAGCATGCAACGAAAAAAGGATCGTGGACGGCAATCTCCGTAGGATGAAATCATCATACCGTTAAACCATGCCATTCCTTCATACATTATCTTGCCTGAATGGTGTGCAGCCATGTAACCCCTGCAGTAATGAGGTTACCTCCCCCCCACGATCTGATAGGCTGCCCCCAGCCGTCAAAGAGAGGAGCAGTAGCCAGTGGGGAGTCAAATCATAAAGTACAGCATATGGAATTATGCCATGCTGTAAAAAAACAATGAAATGCCGAAACCGAGGCAAAAAGGTAGATCGCGTTTTATATAAGAGCCTGCGTGATATAATGAGGAACCGGGCGATTGGACATCTGTCAAATGTACGAAGTCTCCAGTAGTCATTGCTAGTTCCGTTGCCATGGTGGTAATAAATATTCATGCGATATATATATCGGGGTGTGACATATGATTTATGCAAAGGATATAAGAGACAGAAAGATTTAATATCATACCTATTGGTGTAAATATTACGACTTCGATGCCATTAACAGAGCTCTGTTGCCAACAGGTGTTCATAACCTTAGCAGAGTTGTTTATTTCACCCTCCGGAACCATGAGCCTTTGTGTATATTCTGAAGAGTGCTTTGTCAAAATGCAGGCCATTATGCCGGCTTGGTAACCAGATAACCATAATGCCATTCACAAGGTAGGCACGAAACGTGGTCAGGCCGGCTCATGATGAGACCTCCTGTTCCAATGTTTTCTTGTTAATTTACCTTCAGACCATATCCCTGGTGTGGTGGCCGTAATGGGAAAGCCACTTCGCTTCCATCCTTATGATCATGGTAGGCTGGCTCTGATTGAGACCCCCTATCCTGCATTTGACAACTTTCATATTTTGCTTTTGTTTTTCTTTCGCAAAGCATCTCTCTTTTTTGTTTATTTCCACATAAGGGTGGTTCCGCACTCCTTAAGAGTGGGGAATAGTGGAAGAAGTCTTATAATCTCAATAGACATATATAAATTGTTTGCTCTTACTCCTTAGTAATAATAATTTTTTTTTTTTTTTAGGGAAATCGTCATGATAAAGAAGATCACCAACCAAGGTTCAGGAATAGGACAATGACAACGGAGATGAAAAGTTAATGTCCCCCCTCTTTTCCACTTATCCATACTGGCTTCATAGTAATAGCGATTTATGATGTGTTGATTTCGGTATATCATGGTTTATGTTCATCGTATAAATTCATTGTTGTATCTAAAAGATTGGGAGACCATGGGCGCAAAGCATCCAATAAGGGTAAGAACATGCCGATGACATTTCTGAGATAAGAATCCATTCATGGGATACCATTTTCTTGAGAGGAACAACAAAAATCACAAATGTTGTTCCTTTCGAGAAAGGAACAGCAAAGACACTCAAATGCTATTCCTTTTCGCAAAGGAACAGCAAGAAGACACAAATGTTGTTCCTTTTCGCAAAGGAACAACGAAAACACGCAAGTGCTATTCCTTTTCACAAAGGAACAACAAAGACACTCAAATGTTGTTCCTTTTCGCAAAGGAACATCAAAAATACCCAAGTGTTGTTCCTTTTCGCAAAGGAACAAAAAACACGCAAGTGCTGTTCCTTTTGAAAAGGAACAGCGAAAACACGCCAATGTTGTTCCTTTTGAAAAGGAACAGCCAAACCACACAAGTGCTGTTCCTTTTGAAAAGGAACAACAAAATCACACAAATGCTATTCCTTTTGAAAAGGAACAACAAAATCACACCAATGTTGTTCTTTTTGAAAAGGAACAGCAAAACCACACAAGTGTTGTTCCTTTTCAAAAGGAACATCAAAAACACGCAAATGTTGTTCCTTTTGAAAAGGAACAACAAAATCACACAAGTGTTGTTCCTTTTGAAAAGGAACAGCAAAAACACGCAAATGTTGTTCCTTTTGAAAAGGAACAGCAAAATCACATAAGTAACGTAGCAAAAATACTAAGAATGCAAATAGAGAATAAAAACGTATATACAGGATGTTATATACAAGTTTATGAAATGAATTGCTTAAGTTACAGGCGAGGAAGATTTCGCTTCCTCTCTTAAAATTTCCAAATCAGTATCTTGTCTTAGCTGCTGACAAAAGGATTCCTGAGTGAGTGGCTTTCGATAAAGACAAACTCGGTGGCCATTTACTTTGAATGCATATCCAGAACTGTCGATTGTGATCAGGGTAAGGGTCCCATTGTCATGTACCTTCTGGATTTTGTATGGTCCTAACCATCGATTCTGGAGTTTCCCCGAGAAGTCCTAAAACCGAGAGTCATATAACAGAGCCCAGTCTCCTTCATGAAAGACTTTATTCTTAATAAGTGCATCATGCCACTTAGCTCGCTGCTGCTGAATCAATGCTGTATTCTGTAATGCAGAGAGCCTAATTTCGTCCAATTCATTAACCTGATGTAGTCGATTGATTTGCGCCTCACTCAAATCTAGGACGACTTCCTGTGCAGTTCGTAGTGTTTGGATTTCAAATTCTATGGGAAAAATTGGTTGTTTTCCAAACACTAATTGATAAGGCAAATAGCCTGTCGTACTCCTCCATGTGGTTCTATAGGCCCACAGTGCCTCAGGTAGCCGAGCGGCCCAATCATGCCTATGCGCTGCAATGGTTTTTGTTAAAATTGATTCTATGACCTTATTACTACTCTCTACTTGCCCATTTGCCTACGGATGGTATGGGGTAGTGATCTTATGTTGGACATGATAATTGTTAAGTGTTGCAGCTAGTTTATTTCCAACGAATTTTGGTCCACCATCTGTGATTACTTCTCTCGGAAGTCCATAACATACAAACAAATGGAACAAGAATTGTATTACCGAGTCCTCTGTAGCCTTAGGCAATGATTCAGCCTCGACCCATTTAGTAACATAGTCAGTTGCCACCAGAATGTATGTCCTCTAATTTGATGGCGGATTAATGGGTCCGACGAAGTCGAGAGCCCATCGTTCAAATGGCTCAATGACCAATTGTGGTCTCAGAGGCATTTCATCGGCTTGGCCAAGTTTTCCTGCTCGCTGACAGCTGTCACAGGCTTGTGCAAATTTTTTCACATCTTTGAAAATTGTAGGCCAGTAGTATCCTGTCTGTAATACTTTATGTGCTATTCTTTTTTCGGCAAAATGTCCCCCGCATGGTCCGTCATGGCAAGCTTTTAAGATGTCGAAGATCTCGTCCTCTTGAATACACCTTCTGATTTGCATATCTGCCCCTGTATGGAACAAATGGCCTCCAATCCACGAAAATCGAGTGCTCTTTTGAACAATTTGCTTCCGTTCCTGAGGGGTTAAGTGTTTTGGTAGCTTACCTACTGCAAGGTAATTGGCGACATCAGCATACCAGGGTGTTTGAACAGCAACAACAAACAGGTGTTCATTAGGAAATTGGTCCTCTACTGTTTTTGTTTCAATGGATTTTGGTATTCGTGAGAGAAAATCGGCTACAGGATTTTCCTTGCCAGGTCGTTCCTGATTGTGATATCGAATTCTTGCAATAAGATCAACCATCTAGTTATTCTAGCATTCGTAACATGTTTATTTGCCAAATATTTGATAGCAGAATGGTCTGTATATAACACAACAAGATAGCCTGTAATATAATGTCTAAATTTGTTAACAGCATGTATTACAGCCAGGAATTCCTTTTCAGTAACAGTATAATTGAGTTTGGCAGAGGATAAATTTTTGCTGATATAATAAATAGCATATGGCTTCTTATCCTCTTCTTGCCCCAGGACTGCACCAATTGCCGTATCCAAGGAATTAGATGAGATTTGGAATGGCAAATTCCAGTTTGGTCCTCGAAGGACTGGGGCTGTTGATACCAACTTTTTCAATTCTTTAAAAGCCTGGTCACATTTTTCTGTCCACAAGAAATCAACATTACCAGTTAGAGGATATAGAGGTGCAGCAATACATGAATAATGTTCTATAAATCGTCTGTAATATCCAGAAAATCCAAGAAAATTGCGTACCTCTGTTTGAGTAGTGGGGTAGGGATAAGCAAAAGAATCTGAATTTTGGTCGGGTCTACCTGGATGCCAGCTGCTGAAATGTAATGCCCTAGAATGAGCCCTTCTGTCATCATCATGTAACATTTTTCGTGGCTCAAACAAAGTCTAGTAGTGATACAATGTTGTAGAACTTTTTCCAGGGTATCCAGAGCTGGGTCAAAATCTTCTCCATATGGTGTAAAGTCATCCATGTACACCTCAAGTCCGTCGTTTATTATATCTGCAAAGATGGTGAGGACAGCCCTTTGGAATGTGGCGGGGGCATTACATAGGCCGAAGGGTAGTACTCGATAGGCAAACATTCCCTAAGGGCAAGTAAAGGTAGTTTTATCCTGGTCTTCAGGGGCAATTTGGATTTGGTTATATCCGCTAAAGCCGTCCAGAAAAGAAAAAAAATCTTTCCTGCCAAAGTGTCCAATACTTGATCTATAAATGGGAGGGGAAAGTGATCCTTCTGTGTGGCCTTATTTAACTCCCTGTAATCCACACAAATCCTCCATTTCCATTTTCTTGGGTACCACCACTAGGGGAGAGACCCATTTACTGTCGGAGATGGGATAAATAAAATTAACATCCAAAAGTTTCTGAAGTTCGGCTTTTACTATCTCTTTTAGATGGGGGTTGAGTCTTCTTTGTGGCTGACGAACAGGTCTTGCATCCTTCTCTATATAGATGTGGTGGGTGCATAATTGAGGATCAATCCCCTTCATGTTAGGGTAGTCCCATGCAAATGCTGCCTTATATTTTTGTAATAAATTAACAAGCTTTATTTCTTGATTTGGTGTGAGGTTAGCGTTGATATTTAGAGTCTTACCAGGTTCGATTTCCACTACTTTACTATTGGCAACAACAGTTACTGGTATTGTTTGGTCATGTGGATCTTTTAAAGGGTCTTCTTCTAGCTCACTATCAAAGGCTGCCTCTGTCATAAAACATTGTGTGTGAGATCTAGATTCAGTTTGACTAATGAAGTTATTGATGGCATCATCTTCTGTCTGATATTTAAAATCTAAAGCCTTCTGTACAGTCAATGGAGATCTGATATTGTTAGTAAGATATGACATAGGATACTGATTAGTTTTGATCGTCGGGAGGCTTAGCTGTGCTGGAGGATATAGAACTAGATTTTTAATGTCTGGTCCTTTAGTTATGGTCATGTTTCCCTGCCGGCAACCAATGTAGTCATCAGCAATAGCAAGCCAAGGTCTTCCTAGTATTAGCGGATGTCCATCTAGTCGGGTTTTTGGATTAATTATCAGGAAGTCAGTTGGATATTCCCAGGAGTCTACAAAAACCATGACATTGTATAGAGTACCTTCTGGTCGAACCACAGATTGATCTGCCAATTCTAGCAAAGTAGAAGTAGTTTCTACTGATGTGATGCCAAGTTTTTGGCAGGTGGAAGTTGTCAAAATGTTGATTGCAGCTCCCAGGTCGACTAAAGCATTAGTCAGGGTTTGACCATAGATTTGGACAGTTACAATTCGGTTCCCGGGATCTTCGTATTTGATAGGTGTCTCTTTTCCTGATAACAGGTCGGATAAAGTACCAACTACTTGGACTCTAGGGTTAGTAGTTGTATTCCTCCTTGATTTTTTTATGCACAGTTATTTTATAGTTTTTGCGTATATAGGAATATCTTTTATGGCCTGGAGGAATGGAATTTTTATGTACAGGTTTTGTAACTCTCCCAGAATGTCGAAGTCTGGATATTGTACTGGTCATGGTATGACTAATCGTTCCGGGAAAGGAGGAGAGGATGTACTTGCTTGTTGATGGGTCTGCTCTCTATTTATATCCTCTTGTTGTGGTGGTTTTTCTATTGGTAACTGATCTTCAATATGAATTGTTTTGCCTCCCTCTGTTTCTATGATACGTCCAGATTGTAACTGAAGATCATGGCACTCCCTTAGGTCAGGTCCAGTTTCTGATGTTTCTATAATTTGGAGGGATTGGACTCGTCTATTATTAGGATTGGGATTGGGTTGGGCTAGGAGTTGTGGTCTCAGATTAGACTGGGGGTTTTGTTGTAAGGCTGGAAGAGTTGGTTGAGGGAGTGGGATCATTCCTGTTGATTGATATGTCGATCCTGGCCAATTTGTCTGCCAGGGTGAACCTTGTGAAGTAGGGGGAATCCACTGCCGAGGATATGAATTATTCTGCCAATACGGTGGGTTATAAGGAAAATTTGGCTAGCTGAATTGGCCTGTCTGATTCATCCATGGATTTGGGGAAGGAAGCGGTTGTGATGACCAATTTGGAAATGGGGGTGTAGATTGGTTTTTCCACATACCATATTGCTGAGAATTATACTGCGGCGGCTAAAAAGAAGAAGTTGGGTCCGAAAACATACCTGATTGCCTCGGTTGCCATTGGCGACGCTGGTTAACAAAGTATGTTGGCTCTGGTTCTTCTTCTGCTTCTCTGTATACTGCTTTCAGTATAGGAAGTGAGGGGCAGCTTTCGGTGAGATAATCTTTTGTACAGATGGCACATGTTTGAACTGAATCTAGTGGACATTCCTTGTGGCTATGTTTTCTTCTGCATCGGGGGCAGAAAATTGCCAGATTCTATTTTGCCTCCATCTACTTTTACTTAGCCTGCACAATATCAAGCTGTGTAGTTAATGTCCCTAAAATATCAGTTTTAAAATTTTCTAATAAGTTACCAAGTTCTACACGTGTTACTCCTTCTGTTGATATTTTGTTATCTCTAACAAACCGATCATATTCTGTTGGTTTTATCCTTGTGCTACCTCTTGAACTCTTGATGCATAAATTAATGATTTCAGTAAAATTCTCTTGGTAAATGTCCCCTTTTCCCATGATATTCAATGTTTCAATCCACTGTTCTTTCATACCTCTAATTAATGCAGTTTTCAACACATTATAAGGCAGAGGTAATGATGCATAGGGGGATCTCTAAGTTATACTGAAAATGTTCTACATATTCTTCTAGAGTTTCATTTGGTCTGTCCGTCATTTGAAAAATTTCATCTTTTAGTTCTCTTGACCTGCAATAATCCTGATATTTCTTAAGAAAAGATTCTTTCATTTGCTCCCAGTTGTTTATGACTCCACCACCTAAACTCATAAACCATCTCAAAGCTGCTCCTTTCAAAGTGGAGGGGAACAACTTCAATTTTTGGGGGTTAGTGGTGTAATCATATCCTCTACATAACACATCAAATTCAAATAAGAATGCGTCAAGGTCTTCTGATGTGAGTCCATGAAACGTTTGGATGTGCTGAAGAGGGATCGCTTTCATGGGTGCATTTGCAGCAGAGTCTACTATCGAATATTGCAATGTAGAAGTTTGAGTATTTGGCTGATTCTGCGCCATGGGATCGAATATGTGCCAATAGTCTTCCGGAATTTCTAGGAGGTTGTTCCTAGGTTGAGAAGGGGCGGCCTTGGCAGAAACTGTTTTAATGACACTTCCTTTGTTTGGGATTTCTATCTGAGGGAATGGAGTGCCTTCAATATTAATTCTGGCTGCACTCCCCTTATCTGGGCTGTTTAACAGCTGGATTATCCTAGAAGGAGACTTTGGTTCCTCTATTTCCCCTGTTTCCCCTTCTCCCTCACAAAGGTTGCTTAAGTTCCCTTCCTGCAGCCATCTTGATACAGAATTTTCAATTTCTTGATAGTGCTGTTCATCAGTCTGGCTATGTACCTCAGCAAAGGCTCCAGATGGTGATGCTATAGCCTGAAGAGAAATAGTAGGCTGCCTAGAATTAATCTTTCTGAGGCCTATTGATGGCTGAGATTCCGTTTTCTTGTAGATTTCGTCTATAAAGGTTGTTCGGCCAAGGGTCACTGGTCCTTTGGCTTTTTCAGGTTTGGCTGGGGGTTTGATATTCTTTTCTAGCTTTTTCTGCTTAGTCATGCACTCTAAAAACTACTAAATCCTATCAACTAGCAATCCTGCTAAGAGAGCGGACGGTGGAGCAGGGCTTTTACATGCTCCGTACGCAGGTTCTTACCTTCCGTTTTTAAAATCCAACTCCCCCCTAGCAGACTTGCACACTACTCTGTAAAGGGAAAATGGCTATTACTCCTCCTCGGCAACGGTGCAAAAATGTAGAGCTGTAACTAGGGTCTCTCACACCACTAATTATCCCACATTAATAAGTCAATCCAAGAACGATTTGTTATTGCAAGGAGTAGCTCAATCCGAGGCTATTTGTCCGAGTAATGCTCAGTAGTATAGTGTTCTAATGATTTGAAAGGAAACAAATGCTAAGCTATAACTAAACTAACCCAAAAGATAGAATCACACAAGGCAGTTGATCAGTCAAGGGTACGGAAGTAATAACCCATCCCTTTAGAAACTGATGAAGCAAGGAAATTAGAGCATGGACTTATAGGTCTGGGAGCTAAGAAGCGTCTTGCTGGGGCTCACTACAGCCTTAGGCCTTCTCTCACACAACAAAGGCAGGTAAATAAAATGGTGGAAAGTAAAATGGAACAACAGTCTGGAAATGGAACAACAATAAATGGAACAGCAGTAATAAAATGGAAAAACAGTAATAAAATGGAACAACAATCCTTAATGAATTATGAAACAGCAATTCTCATCCATATGTACATGTTCTATAGCAATCTGAGAATAATAAATGATATGACTACGCTTCTGGACAGAGTAATATTGCTTGCAAGTCTCATAAATACTATTTCACATGGATCTAATAATGATAACCTTCATGCCAACATTCTATTACAGAGATAACCGAAAGATGCAATTCAAATAGATCCAATTGTACAGTGCAGAGACATAAAAGATGTATCAGATTACTTAAATAACAGAAATAAACAAACCACACACAAATCACCGTATAATAATACAAAAGCAAGTGTCCTTCGGAGCCGGGCCCTTAGCTGCCAAGGGTACACTACCTTAAGTTACTCCAGATGTAGAGACAAAATGAACACCAAGTCTTCTATATTAATCGCATCAACAAAAGTATACAAAGTCAGGTCTCAGCGAGACTCAATGATCATAGTTTTTTCTGAAACTTAGAATAAAAAATAGTCGTCCCTGCTTAATGGTGTGGTGCCTTTATATAACAAAAATGACGGAGGTATCTAGACAATCAAAAAGATAAGTTAAAGCAGCGATCCCTCAGGATCAAATATCCTGAGGGATTCGCTAATCGTTCAATTCTTCTCTTTTCCTTCTTGCACTCTCCGACCCGGTATCCCGCATTCTTCCCTTGGGCTATTCGGCTCTAATTTTGCTTGATCTCGTCCGCATCCGGTGCCCTGCTAGAGGGACAACAGTTATTTTCCCTTTGCTCCTTGCTTTTGATCGACAATCCCTTGTTTTCACGTCTTCTTGCATAGAAAACATCAATTATCAGCACTTGAGCTTCCTTTGTCTATTTTCGCACATTTTATTGAAATCCTTTATCTTCTCTGAACTCATAATACAGAAAAAGTTAGAATTATTATTGAAAAACCACTAGATTGCTTGTCAAAAGCATACCTTCCAAGTGCTCCACAGAAGGTAAGTTTTTTGATCAAGTTGTTTCCATTTTGATTGACCCTGGACCTAACTATTGTTATATAAGTCTTGACCTGGTGCATAAGTGTTGCTTGAATAAATAAGTGCATGCATAGTCTTAGTTGGCATAGTTGGCTACAAGAACTAAGAAAAAAGTTCATCATTGGGTGAGATATTTTGCATTTGAGTTGAATGGTATACCTACATTAGTGCATCTAAATGTGCTTTCGTTGTGATCATATCATACATTGTTGGATATGGATTGGTTGTACATTCATGGGACTAAGGTGGATTTCTATGATAAGGCTATTGAGTGCTTGGATGATGACGAAGAGAAGATACTATTGCAAGATTAGAAGAAGCCTACGTTAGGAGGATGGTTACAACTATGCCAACAAGGCACAGTAGTAGGAAACAAAATGTATTGTTTACAGTTCATATTTCTAGTGACAAAGGTAAGAATGTTGAGGATGCTAAAGTCTTGAAGAGATATCTGATTTTGCAATAGTTTCTGGATGTCATCCCAATAGAGATATTAGAGTTACCACCTCATAGACAAGTGGAATTTTATATTGAGTTGATGTCGGGAGAAACATCAACATCGAAGGCACCTGATAGGATGAGCACTCCAGATTTGGTGGTACTGATATTATAGTTGAACAAAATTCTTGATAAGGGATACATTAGGCCAAGTGTGTTGCCTTAGGGTGCAGCAGTATTGTTTGTGAAGAAGAAGGATGGTACTTTCAAGTTGTGTATTGATTAGGAAGTTGAACAAGGTAATGTTCAAGAATAGGTACCCTTAGCTGCAGATTGATGATTTGTTTGATCAACTAAAGGGAGCAACAATATTCTCAAAGATTGATTTGAGATCAGGATATTATCAGGTACAGATCAAAGAAGAGGACATTTACAAGAGTCCTTTCTGGACCAAGAATGGGAATTATGAGTTTGTTGTGGTTCCTTTTGGTTTGACTAATGCTGCAGCTACTTTCATGTGTTTCATGAATAATGTAATGTGTCCTTATCTATACAAGTTTGTGATAATATTCATTGATGACATATTGATATATTTTAAGACTAGGTAAGAGCATGCAGAACATTTGGCGTCAACGTTAAGACTATTGAGAGAGAATCAATTATATGCCAATCTTAGTAGGTGTATTTTCCTTTAGATAGAAGTTCATTACTTAGCACATGTGGTTTCCAAGGAAGGTACAGAAATCGACCCAGAAACGATCAAAGCTATCATGGAATGGGAAACTACTAGAAATGTGAATGAGGTTATATCATTCATGGGACTAGTAGGTTATTATAGGAAATCCATCAGGAACTTCTCATAGATTTCCTACCTATTACATCATTGCAGCAAAAAGGGAAGAAGTTTGAATGGAAAAAATCTTGTGAGGCTAGTTTTGAGCAATTGAAGTAGTTGCTTACAAATGCTTTAGTTCTAAATATTACAGATCTAGACAAAGAGTTTGTGGTGTGTATAGGTTATTTCAAGAGAGGACTTCGTGGAGTTCTGATTTAAGAAGAACAAGTAGTATGCTCTAAGTTAAGGAAATGGAATGAGCACGAGAAAAACTATGTGACTCATAATCTTAAGTTGGCAACAATCATTCACGCATTGAATATGTAGAGGCATTATCTTCTTGGAAGGATTTTTGTGTTGATGAGTGATTACAATGGGTTGAGATACTTTTTTGAACAACCTAATAAGAATTCCAGGCAAGCTAGGTTGTTGGCTACTCTCAGTGAGTTTGACATTGAGATCAGGTACATTAAGGGTAAAGAGAACAGGGTTACATATTCTCTTAGTAGAAAAGTGTTAGTAAATCACATTGCAACTATGAGTTCATATGTGGTAGATTTACAGGATCAGATCTTACAGGTAGGAAAATAGGATGACATGTATTAGCAGCTTAAGAACAGGGTACAAAAACATGGTAAAAGTGATCAAGATGTGGATTATCATCTCACGGAATATGGTTTGGTCATATTTATTGATTTGATCTATGCGCCAGACAACAATGAGCTTAAGAAGCTTATCTTGAGAGAATTTCATGTCAAGTCATATTCAGGTAACCCAAAATATCAGAAGACATTGAAAAAAATGAAGAAGTTTTACCGTTGTCCGAACTTGAAGAAAGGTGGTTGTGTATGTTGCAAGGTGTTTGGATTGTCAATAGGTAAAAGAAGAGTGTAAGCATCCAGATGGTTTATTGCAGCCAATTCCAATTCTAGAGTGGAAATGCAAGGCCATTTCCATGGACTTCATTACATGTTTTCCAAGGTCATCTAAACAACGTGATTCCATCATGGTTGTGGTTAACAAAGGTATCTCGCTTAATTCTAGTGAAGTCAACTAATTCAGTTAGCGAGGTACCTCAAGTCTTCATTAGGGAGATAGTGAGATTATGTGGTATTCCTAAGAAGATTGTATCTGACAAAGATTCCAAGTTCACTTCCATGTTTTGGAAAGAGTTGTTGGCATATTTGGGTATAGAGTTGGCTTTAAGTATAGTCTATCATCCATAGATAGATGGACATATATAGAGAGTCAACAAGATCCTTGAGGAAATGTTGAGGATGTATGTCATGTACCAATAGTAGATGTGGGAAGAGTATCTTCCACTTATAGAGTTTTCTTACAACAATGGGTATAAGGAGTCCTTGAATATGAGTTAGTTTGAGGCACATTATGGGCAGAGCTATAATACTCCCATTAGTTGGAGTGATACAGTGAATAGGGTATTGATTGGAACAAATATTTTGGTAGAGATGGAACAAGAAATGTAGGTTATTAAGAAGAATCTAAAGGAACCACATGATAGACAGAAGAGTTATGCAGATCAACACAAGGTATTTAACAATTTTCAAGTTGGGGAGCATGTGTACTTGCACATCAAGCCCAAGAAGAGAACCTTGAGGATTGGCTCATGTGAAAAGTTGAAACCTTGGTCTTGTAGGCCGTTTGAGATCCATGAGAGGATTGGAATGACGGACTACCAACTTGCACTACCTCCAACAGTGAAAGTCCATGATGTTTTTGAGGTGTCATTGCTTAAGATGTATGTGAAATATGTTGATCATGTGATTGATTGGTCTGTATTGCAGGTGGAACCAGAAGGATAATTCCATCTAGAACCTAAGTTCATTTTGCATTGAAAGATGCTTATGCTTTGGAATCGAGCAATCGAGCAAGTTAAAGTGTAGTGGAAGCACTTTGGGCCCGATGAATTTAAATGTGAGATGGATAATCAGATAAGGGCTATGTATCCTTCTCTATTCGCTGGTTGAGTGGATTTATTCTGGTATATGTGTTTAATGTTATGTTTTGGTTATGTCTATATATGCATATGTATGTAAATACTGCATCAACCTATGTTAAAAAGCTCCAATAAGTGGATTGGTGTTCATGTTATGATATGATGTAAATGTTGTAGTGATTTTTGTTATAAAACTCCATTGGAAGCATGTGTTTTTGTTGGTTTATAGGTGTCATTGAACACTGAGGATATTCTTCCCCCAAGAAGGAGGGGTTATAATAATGCCCGGTTGATTTTCTACGTAAATAAAAAATAAGACCAAAGTCATGGGACACGTATTCCAAGCTGAAAATAGGAAAAAGATAGTGATGGGGCTCACTTGTGATTTATTTATGGCTAAGGAAATTGGAAAAGGAATTTCCAAGGCAAAGTGGCATTAATTGACATTTTATTTATGAAATAAAGGAAAATAGGAGAAAAGGGAGATGAAAGGTCACAAATTTCCATGAGAGGGAAATTGCAGGAAAAATGAAGGAAAATGGAGAAAATGGAGGTATTTATAATAAAAAAGCTTTCAAGGACTAGTTCACAACCATTTGTTAGTTTTAGCTTGGAGCTCTCTTCTATTTTCTCATACTCTTGCACACTTAGAGTATTCTTGGATTATTCTTGGAGCACTTTGACACACATTGGATTTGGAGAAAGAAGGCAAAGGAAAGTAGGAAAGTGCAAGGGAATAGTTAGATCACTAGCTACAACTGGATTGATTTGCAGGTAACAGGTTGTATGTTTGATTTCCTTGTTGGTTTATGAATGCATGGTATATGCACGTGATTATCTGGTTATGTAGTATCATTGGCATGGATATTTTCTTGGATTGAAAGTGGTTTTAGCCTTTCCTTGCCATTTCCTAAATAGCCATGATGTGGTAGGTTTTTTCCACTTTATTATTTTTTGGTTAGTACTCATAATTCCTTATGGTTGTGGGTTAGAACAAACACTCTATAATCCCTATAAAATCTTGGGTGGAGTTACTAGTCCTCGAGCCTAGGTTGGGACAAACACTCAAGAACCCTTGGTGGGTTGAGTTATTAGTCCCTAGAATTAAGTTGGACAAATGCTCTAGAGCCCTGGAAGGTTGTGGGTTGAATTACTAGTTCCTCAAGCCCTGGAAAACTTTGGTAGAGATCAATCTTGTTAGTTTTAGTGATTTCCAATCATGAGGTGGAATCATTGGTTGAGGGTTGACGTGGTTTGGCCTCTAGAAACCCTAGTTTAGTTTTAAATGTTTTCTTCCATGAGATCCCACATTTATGCTCCAAATACGGTCCAAGGGTGTGTTATAGATCCATTTGGGCACATCATTCCCATCATTTAGATCAGTATGTTTAGGGCTCATCAAACCTTAATTCAGCTGCTACATGCCCTAGATAAGTCACCATTTTGAATGCCTCCTTCCCTGAGCATTTCTTGGCCTGAAGCCCTCCAAATTGCCTCCTAGAGGGACCACCGTAGCCTTGGATAGGGATAAGTGCACTTTAGTGTAGGTATTTAGGCCAATGTTAGGGTGCCCTGTACAGTACCTAGGCCCACTTTGACCTACACTGGGTGATATTGAGCGAAATTCACATAGGGTTCTGGGAATATGCTTATCCTCTGGAGTCATCTAGAAGATTCCCACACTTATCACCTCCTATGAGATCTAAATTGGATAGGGAATGAGTTAAGTAACCTCCTATCCTCTCATCCCTTCCTCCATGTACACTAACACTAAGTTTGGAAGGCCATTCAATACCCTCATTTATGACAAAACCTCCTCCATTTTCCTATAAATTGAGCACTCATCTAAGTGATCAGGGGTTGGACTTTGAGAATTTGTAAGGAGATAGTATTGGTGTGAGAATTGAGAGTATAAGTAAGTGTTGTTATGCTGCCAAAGTGTTGTGCTATTGATCTGATGTTGGTTGGAACCCCAGCTAGAAGAGTGACAATGGATCAGACTTCATGGTTGTAATTCTTCCTTCTACTTAATAAAGTTGTTTACACCTTTATCCATATGCTTATCTTGATCTATGATGTTTATATGTGTGAATGTATCTGATTCCATTTACTTGTATTCGATAGATCTCTTGCTTTGATTGGTTCTTTATCTTCTATTTATGCTTGCAGGTACTTTTGGAGCGAGTTAAGTTCGAGAAGGAGCAACGAGAGTCAAACGAAGGAGACAAAAGAAAAGTGAAAGAACAAGTAGTTCCTTTGATTCATTTGTCTTATTTATCATTTATAGAAAAAGGATAAGTGCTTTAAATTTGTTGTTCTAGGTATAGCTACCTACCTAGGGAATTAGTATTTATCCATAGATACCAAATTCCTCATAACAAATTGGCAACTCCACTAGGGAATGATCATCGTTCCTAGTAGTTTACCTTTAGCTTAATACACTCTAGTAGACCTTACTTGCTTCCATTGCTCCTATTTCAGCCTTTTGAAGTGTTTTTTGGTGAAAATTTGTAAGCCCCTAGGATGGCCTCTCTAGCACCAGCACAGGCTTGGTCTACAAATAGAGCACTGCAGAGTACCCTTGGCTTCAGGATAGTGCTCTGAAGCACACTGTCTCCCATTCAAGGCTATGATGGTCCTCCTTAGGACAAAAATCCCTCCTTTGAGTTGAATTTTTGACAAATTTCCTTCTGTTTCTGCTTGCTAAAAGGTCAATGATGCTTGTGTCTCTAAAATCAATTTGTGTTTCCTTTTCCAGCCCTACTTTATCCTTGATTTTTTAGTGTTTCTTAAATGATTTCTTTATCACTATCAATTCATTGTCAAAGTTACTTTATAGTCGATTAATCTTTGTTCAAAAGGAATTGTTGTAAAAGCCTTCTTTTCTTTCAAAACGTAAATGTCGTAAAGTCTTCGTTCTTGTAAAAAGATTGATTGATTATATGTGCATTAGTTTCCTTTTGTTCATTATAACATTAAGGGAATTGAAAAGAAAAACTTGCATTGTGCATTGAAAGAGTTTGTGTGTGCTCATAGGAATAGTTTAGGGAAATTGCATTAGATTGTGCTCTTTCTCTTTGATTGAAAGAAATATAATTTCTCTATCCCTACTAGCTAAGGTTTTTCATTGTCAAAATTGAATGAAAAGAATGTTTATCATATTAGTTGCATTCTAGGAATTGAAAATACATCACGTGGTGAACCTTGAAAGGAAAATTCTTAATCAAGATCAACTTAAAATTAACATCAATTAACCTAATGGAGCATTGTCACCTAACACAAAAGATTTAGAGGTTCTAGGCTAGAGACATGTTCTGGTGTCATAAAACATAGTAGCTAGCGCTAACTTGTCTGCGATACATTCCGAGTGTGATACCTCATTCCACGTACATGAGTATATCATAGCTCACCCACATACCTTTGGGTATATACGATGGTGTTATAGTACGTAAAGTATATGGGAATGCTCTCACTGTGTGGTTTCACATTAGGCAACGCTAATACGGATTGGGCCTCCACATACTTTTGAGTATATATGGTAGGAAAACACTAGGTTTCTATCCACATTTAGGTAACCAAGTCGGTTGCCTTGTACACTGTGATACACCAAACACATCATTTGGGGAGATTTTCTGCCCGTACTTCTTGGTTCGCCAGGAGGTATTCTGTAGTTCACAGTTGCTTGGTAAACCTTTTTGCGTAGCTTACCCCTTTTTTTATTTTTTTGGTAATAAAATTAATTCGCAATCATGGAGGAAATCAACCATTACCCCGTCGTTCGCAGAGAGCAGCAAGTAAACCACCTTTACTACCCAAAGCTACACCTATCTAGTCGAAGCAGTCTCATTTGACTAGATCCAGAACTTCACAAGCCTTTGGTTCTTCATATGAATTACCAAAACCACCTATACTATAAGTACTGTGACCCCAGTTACTCCTATAGTTACTCGTACATCTATTACTGAAGTGGAATCTCCACAATTACCTGAGGAAAGAACTGAATCTAGTGAAATGGTAATCCAAGTTGTTCAACAACAAGTTGATTCTCAATATGAAGTTTTTCAAAAAGAAATTACTTCTGAACATGAATTTGTTCTACTAGAACTAGATCCTGAACCCATCATTGTTTAATCAGAAGTTACTTCTGAACCAGAAATTATTCACGAAACCCAACCTGAACTTGTTCTTTTACCAAAACATTTGGATCTTGAGGTGGAACAATCAAAATTTGTTACCTTACTGGAAGAAGATCGACTGGTGCATCCTCAGACATCTATAACTGTCTAGACTTCATCTTTATCTTAGCAACAAATACCAGAAATCTATTATGGACCAGATGGTGAAATTCTTCCACCTGGTTTGATTTCGATAGAAGAGGAAACTGAGGTAGAATCACCTAGAACTCCATTCCATTTTGGAACCGGACTGCATCTGTATCCTTATACTCCTCACTTCACTGCTCCTTTTGATCCTAATTACTTTCAGACACCCGTTGATTCGTTAGGAAACATATTTGGACATTTGACTATGACAGAGTTAACATCCCAGACCATACCATCTGTTACGCTTATGGAAGAATCTTCTATCACAACCTCTTCAATGTTTACTTTGACACTTGAGTCACACTTATATGGTGTTTTGTCCATTCCATCGGGTTACAAATCTTTATTAGGAACCCACTCAAGTGTTGCTTCTATCCCTTGGTCTTCATTAATGGAAACAAAACAACTGGACCCATCAAGTTCATATCAAGTTGGTTCATCTGGTTACCGTCTTATGTATCCACTTTACACTAGACTACCCCCATATGGAGAACAATGTGCACATTCTCTTTATCCTCCATTTTCTGGGGGGGCAACCATATGTCGATATGTCATTGTCTTTAGGTCAACCTGGAATGACTGTATGTCAGTGGAAGCCAACCATGCCTATTCAACCTAGGCTTGTGTATCCATCACAACCTATGCAATCTGTCTCATCCATACCTACAACACCTGTTGCTACAGATGTGTCACAATCACAAGCTCAAATTGTTGTATCTCAATCTATGCAACTTGGCCCTTCAACCTCAGACACCCAAGTTTCAGGTATACAGATCCATCCTTCTCACACAGTTCTACAACAACCACTTGTATCTGGATTCCAAAACTTTAGGCTAGTTTACCTTTACTGGAATGACTCAGACTTACATTGGTTTAGTGTATTCACAACCTGGTCAACCTTACATTGGTGGGCAACAACAACCTTTAAATCAACAATTGTTGTACCAACAACAACAACAATTGATTCAACAGCCTGGGTTTGGTCAATAAAAATCTTATCCAAGTCCTGGTCAGCAAGCCTATGTTGGGTTTGGAAAACAACAAGTCTATCTTGGTGCTAAAAAACAACCTTATGCTATATTTTCTCAACAAACTTACCTTGATCAAGGTTACCATCAGCAAATGCCTTATGCTAGTATGCAAGGGCCTATTGCCCAAGCAATCCCATCTTACCCTAGATATGCTCAACCTAACCTCAATAGACAATTGCCTTTCATTCTGATACATGAATTACCAAATCCAAACCAGCTCACCAATGACCCAATTCATTATGCACCTTGGTGACCGGTGATTCCTCATAAGTTACCTTCTGATATTTCGAAATTCAATGGAAACCCTGGAGAAGACCTATCCAACCATGTCATGACTTTTCATTTATGGTGTTCATCAAACTCCTTGAATGATGATTCTGTTAGACTACGTCTTTTCCAGAGAACACTTATTGGTCCAGCTGCAAAGTGGTACATTGAGTTACCATGAGCCTCTTTTGATAACTTCACTTCCTTAGCTATCACGTTTTTAACCCACTTACAGTTGCCCATATGATATGAAATTGGAACGAAACTATTAACCAAATTTAAACAGAGTACTGCTACTCATATCATTGATCATATTCATGAGTGGCGTCGTCGTTGTCGATTGGTTTAAACTAATGCTCCTGATCAGCTTTTGGCTTAGTGGTTTATAAAATCCTTGCTACCATCTATCACTGAGGATGTGGAGAAAATTGGAGTTGTCACAAAAGAGAAAGTAATTGCTCATGCCCAATATTTGGATTTGATTTATACATAGTCTAGCATGCTCTACGACAAGATCCCGAATGCACCCCAACTAGCTTTCATTGTTCCTCTTCCACCATCGAGTAAGGACTCTCATGCTGATGACGGTGTGATTGATTCTTCGAGCACACAAACGGCAAGTAGACCATCTAGTCAAATACTTGCCATTTCCCATCAAACTACAAATGCACCAGATAACACTCTTACTTCCAAAATCAATGCTCTGTCATCTGATAAGGGAAAGAATGAAAAGAAAATAGGAAGTAAGAAGAAGGGGAAAAACAAGAAGAAACAAAATAATTCCCCTCAAGAGAAATCATCTGATTCCTCTCCTCCAGCTAGGAAACCTTGTTACCCGTGTAATGATGAGCATTTTACGTGAGATTGTCCTCACCACCCCAAAGTCTCAAAGATTCTAAAGACTTATAATACTTTTGCATTATTGACTGATCCTTTTCCAAAGCTAGAGACAAATATGGTTGCTACAAACCATGCTTCCACTTCCCAAGTGCTTATGCTATCCGTCTCTAAGCCTAAAATTGAAGTTTTGGTGTCAAAATGAAGTAAATACTATGGAAATCAATCGTCATTGTCAAATAACCAAGTTGATCAACCTAAATCTTCGAACTTGACTTTGAATGAGCCTATTCCACCACCTATTGTGCCAGACTTAACAATAAAATTGTCTAAGGGAGTTGTACATAAATCAACATTTAACCCTCGAGCTTGAGCTGCACTTAACTATAAAATAGTAGAAGATTTGGCTCAGTCACCTTTTTCTATGTCTACGCTCAAGGTACTTCAGAACTGTCCCTCCCAAAATAAGCTTTGTTGTCAGCAACTGGTGGAATTGATCCAACTGATTCCAATCTTGTGGTTTTCAACCATGCGGGTTATATGCCATAGTTACTAGTGCAATTAGCATTCTTGATTCAAGTAAATGCCTTGAACAAACTTTTTCATCGAACCATTATTGATGAGGGGGCATCTACTTGTATTATGTCTATGAATTGATGGAAAACACTTGGCTCACTGCCTTTGTCACATTCACCAACAACGTTAAAATCTTTTGACAGACATACATATACGCCTTGTGGAATATTGAGTAATCTGCAAATCGAACTAGGAGGCAAATAGTAATTGTTGAAGTCGAGGTTGTTGACAGACTCCTTGAATACAACATTTTACTAGAAAGACCGTGGGTTTATGCTATGGTTATTGTGGTTTCAACGTACTTTCGTACGATTGCATTCCCTCATAAAGGTGGAATCACAATTATCAACCAACTTGCCTTCATCGCCTCTAGTTCACAAGCTACTAGAAGCATTTCATTGGTACACAGACCCTCACTATCTCTCCAAAAGCATTGGTGTAGGTCTCTTTAAATATCCTTCCCTAATGCGTACGTTTTCACTACCACCGCCATTAAATTTGGTGGAAGCGGCAAGAGTTCAGACTTGCAACATGATATATTCCACTTCATATGACTTAAGGAGGATTACCAATAGTTTTGAAGTTGATAGTAGTAATGAAATCATGCTGCTAAGTCCTATTGAGCTAGCATAGGAATCAATATTTCTAGCTTGTGCAGTGAATCCAAAACCATTTTCGTCAATTGTATGGGTAGATTGTTCATTAGAATATGGTACTTCCTCCGATCCTTTTTCACGTATATTTTCTATTGATGAAGGAATCATCCAATCAATGATTATGGAAGGAGAACCATGGGAAGATTATCATCATCGTTCCCATCTTCAATATCACATAGAATATTATTCACATGAAGTTAATCACTCTTCAGTTGTCGATTTCTTTTCAAATTCTATTTTCATAGATACAGTAGATTCCAAGCGAAACTTGTCAAATATCGAAGAAACCATTTCTATCAATATTTTGACCAAACCTAACATTGTAGAAAACATTCATGTTGGAAAATGTTTTTCTCCATCAGAACTTGATATTTACCGTGCTCTCCTTCATGAATTTTGAGATATATTTGCATGGTTATATGAGGAGATGCCAGGAATTGACTCTAGTATAGTTGAACATGAAATTAAAATGTATACTGATGTCAAACCAGTGTGACAATGCCTCAATCCTATTCACCAAAAGAAGGTTATTGCTATTAAAATAGAAGTTGAAAAAATTTTGCATGTTGGTTTCATTTACCATGTTCCTCTTACTGATTGGGTTTCCAATATTGTTCCTTTCATGAAGAAACAAGATACAATATGAGTGTGCATCAATTATAGGGATGTTAATCAGGTTTGTCCAAAAGAAAATTATCCTACTCCCTTTATCGACCAAATAATTGATGAATGTGTCGAATGCGAAATATTCTCATTTATGGATGGATTTTCCGGCTATAATCATATCAATATTCTCCCGAAGGACCAATCTAAAACTACATTTATTTGTCTGTGGGGCACATTCACTTATAGGAAACTCCCGTTTGATTTGAAGAACGCAAGGGAAACATTTCAGAGTGCAATGAATTATGCCTTCCATGACATCAAAGTCATTGTTCAACCATACCTTGATGATTTACCTACTCATTCACGAAAGTGGTATGATCATCACAGCATTTGAGAGCTATAATTTTACAGTGGAAACACTACAAAATACAACTCAATCCACACAAATTTGTGTTTTGTGTTGGTTCTGGCTATATGCTTGGATTTGTAGCATCTAAGGAGGGAATTCGACTTGATCCACTTAAGGTTCAGGAAATCCTTGATTTGCCTCCACCTTCCAATCTACTACAATTACAGAGACTCCAAGGGAAGGCTAAATTTTTGAGGAGGTTCATTCCAAATTATGCTGAAATGGCTAAAGGATTTACTAATTTATTGAAAAAGGGGATACCCTTCCATTAGGACCAGGTTGCGCAAGCTTCATTTGATGCTCTTAAAGATACCTTGATTGGAGCCTTATTAATGTATTCCTTAAATTATCAAAATGACTACTTCCTGTATCTCGCCGCTATAGATACAGCCATTGGAATGGTTTTATTCCAAGAAGAATATGGGATTGAACATGCAATATATTATTTTAGCCACAATCTCAATGATATAGAAGTTAAGTACTCTTACGTTGAAAAGTTAGCTCTGGTTGTTGTTCAAGCTGTACAAATATTTCGCCACTACATCTTGCTTCGAAAGACCACTGTCATTTCATATTGCAACCCTATAACATATATTTTGTCACATTAATTTCTAGGGGAAAATACTCAAAATGGATCGTCATTTTGTAGGAGTTCAAATCAAAGAAATCTCCAGTCTTCGTTGAGCTTCTTTGCAGCCTTCCCTCGAATACCATTGATTCAACATTAGAACCATCAATTCTGGATGAGCCTCTATTCCTGATTTCGTCATCTAATGCATGGTATGGAAATATACATATTTATCTCCAGACCCAAACTTTCCAGCTAGATACCTGTCGCTCGCAACAGTGACATATCTGATACCAAGCCAAATATTATCTGATTGTTGGCGACACTGTATTATCATGGTATGAATACGATTTTACAAAGGTACCTCACTCATGAGGAAGCTGAGAAAGCTTTGAATGATTTCCATTCAGGTGCTTATGGTGGACATTTATCTGGTTGTGCTACTACGTAGAGAATTCTCTGTGCTGGTTAATTCTGGCCTTCCATATTTAAAGATTACTTAGTTGTTTCCAAAACTTGTCATGCATGCTAGATCTATGATCATGTAGCTATATTACCATCTACACCATTGCATCCTATCATCGTTGTTGGACCATTCACCAAATGGGGAATTGACTTCATGACATGTAACCCCACCTTGACCGAGGTGCATGGGTACATTATAGTCGTCGTTGACTATTTCACAAAATGGGTTGAGGCAATGCGAACATTAAACAACAGTGGCAAGATGGCTGCTCTTTTCTTTTTCAACCACGTGGTTGCCCTGTTTGGTGTACCAAGGCTATAGTTACAGATCATGGGTCACATTTTTTCAAACACATGATGGATGAGTTAACTGTCAAGTTAGGACTTTCACATGATATTTCTATCCCTTGTTATTCACAAGTGAATGGACAAGTTGAGGCCATCAACAAAGTCCTAATGCAAATGCTTCAAAGAATGATAGGGGTTCATAAATGAAACTGGAATTTAATCCTTTACTCTGTCTTGTGAGCATATCAAACCTCGGTGAGAAATGTAATTGGATTCACACCCTTCCAATTGGTGTATGGTCTGGAGGCAATCTTGTCGAGACAATGTGAAATTTCATCTCTCAAACTCGCAATTGACCTTTTACCCAACACTTCTGAAGAAGAAGCATGTTTCTTGGAACTTATCCATCTGGATGAAACCTGTCATGAAGCCACATTGGCTAACAAAGCACATAATAAACAAATCAAGGCACAATATTACATAAATGTCAAGCCTCGTGTTTTCTCAGAAGGAGGCCTAGTCTTGCTTTACGATCATGAAGCTGATAAACTAGGAGAAGGAAAATTTGAGCTGCTTTGGATGGGTCCTTATATTGTCAAGCATGTTTTGGAAAAAGGTGCCTACGAGTTGGTGGATTATGATGGAATTCCATTGTCGCAGCCCCAAAATGGATTGTACCTCAAACATTACTATGCTTAATTGAGTGTAGTAAAAAACATTGTATATATGATTTAATTGCATGTGTGTGTGTTAGTGTGTCTTTTAGATTTTTTATGTGGTAAGTAATCTGCTTCGCATTTGTTGCAGATGTCGGAACCTTTGGAACCATTTTTTGGTTACACCAATGGTGCTAGTCATAGTATGCAGAACCTATCTCTTGCAGCATGGGCCATTTTCGCTCCAAGTGGTGAGTTAGTGGGTTTTCAAGGGATTTGTATCGGTCAATCGACAAACAATATCGCTAAGTATAGCGCATTGATCAAACTTCTCTCTGATGCCATTTCACTTGGTATTTGTGGAATCATCGTTAGGCTGGACTCACAACTCATCGTATTGCAACTAACAAACATTTATACCATTTGAAACCCAACAATTCTTCATATGTTTCTTAGAGTTCTTATTTTGGAAAGAAATTTTGAGTACATTCAATATCAACATATTTCCAGAAACTTTAACACATTAACTGACTCATTAGCAAACTATGTGTTAAATAGACATTTGTGACACACGTAAAAGTAAATTTTCAATTCACATCATTAGTTGAATAGGGTTGCACATAACCATATATATAAAAAAGCTCTGAAAGTAAAGATAGATAGATGTTTTAAGAAGTTTTTACAAAATTTGTGTCCATGACATGTTTGGTCATCTAACCTAAAAACTCAAAATGCATGCAAAAAAACATCCTAAGTATACATAGTGATGCTCATGATAACAGGTCAGAGCTTGAGCTATCATACAAAAGAGCGCATCCAACGACCTGGAACACCAATAGTATGGCGTTGTAGCCTCATAGGTAACTCCTTGATCCATACATTCAGAATACCAAGGTTCAAACCCTCTACATGATCCTGAAACTCTACCAGTGTCTCAGCCAATTAAAAATCCTAGAGAACGGCTCTCCCAATATTTCTCTGCACTGGCTCACCTGCCTCTTGTCAACGCCTCATAGGTCGAAAAGTACCCACATCTGCATGCATGAGAATGATTTTAGTTTATTCATGGAACATAAAAACACAAAAACATGTAGAAACTTAAAAATCAAAAAACACTTTGGTCAAAAAGCAATTTCCCTATAGCACCCCATTGAGCGCCCACTAGTAGACTCAACTCTGGATCTCCATGAAATTCCATCCCAGAGTATGGATGCTCCTCGATGAAAATGTGTTGTTGATCGATCCAACTGAAGAATGTAGTGGTAAATGTAATCGATGACTGACCAGCATGTCTAGCCATCAATTTGACCCACTGCTACATCTGTGGATCTCTAGGACCAGCTACACCCAGTGTTACATGTTGGGGTTGCATCAATGGAATTATTTCTAAGGTAAAAGAAATTAAGAGTGATCCATAGCTGAAGTTCTTTGTCTTACCTCTCTTTGCCTTTGTTAGCTTCTCTTTCAGTGAAGAAAGTATTGCCTCACACCAGCTGAATAAAGTTGGCTCAAGACACTCAAGAGCATATTGCACATATGATCTGTTCGTCAGATGAAGTGTCACACTGCTTGAAAAATTTTCGATGGTGAAAAGGATTGTTCTCAAAGGAAAATCATGGCTATATTTGATGGTTATCTTTCCGTCCTTGCTAGGTTGTGTACCTGGCTAATAAAATTGTTGAACATAGTCCCTCATTGTTTCCCCTCCACAGGTAGAACCTGAAAGAGATATGGGGGCACCACGTCTCAAAAACCCTGTAAGAAAGTAAAAATCATCAATCACAATAGGGAAAAATTTGTCTCTTATGTAAAAATCCTGATCTGTCAGATCCCATGCATGAACTAGGAACTGCAATAATTCTGATTGTTGCCTCATTTCGAACAACCTGAAGTATTTGAGCAAACCACATTTTTTGAGGGCCTCAATTGTACCCAGATCATTTAGGGAAACCATGTCTTGTTCTTCATGCTGTCTTTCTCACCAAGTAATAGACATTATGATATGATGAAAGCCTAAAATCAAACCATAAGCTTAATTAGGATCCTTTTCATGCAAAAAAATGGAGAAATTTTGGGTCAATTTGGTGAAACAAGTTTGTGAAACTCACCCAGTGCAGCCTAGGCAAGGAGAAATTGTACTGCAGTGCAAAATCCCTTCTATCTGGGTGCTCCCTAGCACAGTTTTTGACATGCAAGCCTGCACTGGTCCCAGGGCAAAAAATTCAAACCCCAGGGGCCCTAAAAACCCTAAAAACTTGCATGAAATAGTAAAAGAATGACATGAAAAGAAAGAGGAGGGGTAGATATCCTACCTGGTCTAGATGACATGAGAAATGATCTGCAAAATCTCTTGTAATCAGCTAATGAATATCGAGGTAAAAGACAGGGTCGAAGCACAAACTTAATGGGAAATATCAAATGGTGAAAATAACATGGTAAATTCTTGTTTTTATGTTTATTTCATGAACATTAAATGAATAGACTTCAATATTTACCTATTTTTACCAATAAAATAAGTATGCTTAATCCATTTGGTGTTTCTTTGAGAAGATTTACAACTGACTTATGGAATTTGACATGCATGATCGTGAATTGTACTTTTACCACAGAGCATACCATTATCTCTTTTCGAGCTCTGTTAAACATCAAAAAAGGAACCCCCTTGGAGTCCTCTTTAATCTCTTTTCAGACTCTTGAAATATGAAAATATTTTCGAGTGCTTGTCACTCAATATAAGTTTAACCCTTTTTCAGGCTAAGATAGATTATTTATGAAAAATGAATACGTTGACTGAACATGGTCAATAGGTTCTCTCTTGTATTGTTTTATGCTTTTTCGGACTTCAGAGACAAATCTACGAAAAAGAACTTATGGAGTTTTCTTTTTGTCCCTTTTTAAACTCTCTAAACATGAAAAGGATCAAGTTATCATTGATGTTAGACTCGTTAAAACATCAAATAGTGACAAGCTTGTCCATCATGACAAGACCGAGTTTCACCTTCATTAGGCTTGTTAAAACATCACATAGCGATGGATTCACCTGAAGGGTGGAATTATATAACAAGCATATGTTATCCTCCTCAAGCTTGATAAAAATGAAGAGGTACTGGTCAGAAATGACTGGGGAAAATGGGAAAAGGGGTAAACCAATTTATGGCAACATGTCGCTCTTGAACATGACACTTTCACTTTATCATTATGACTATTTGGGTTGGGTTATCTACTTGATGGTCACCATAACTTGGTCTATCATACCATCCATTAATTTTGTTTTGGGTCAATGTTGTCAATCCACTTAGTGTCATTGACATGTTCAAGAAAAGTCACTCAGTGAAAATTCATCCTTTGCAATACCATAAACCTTCATTTTCATGACCACCATTCCTCAACTTTGTGTCGTCAATCAAATTCCATCTCCAAAATCATTACACTCATTTTGTGTCATTGATGTGGGATACAGCATGTCCCTCCTGCAATGAATCACTTCTTTTCAACATCAGCACATTATCCAAGAAGTTAAATTAGAAACACCCCTTTAGTTCCTTAAGGCTTGCATACATCAATGGTAGGTTTCTCGCTTCTGTCGATAGGTTGACATCATTGGCCTTCGACCGAAATACTTTGTATGGTGTCCGACATCAAAACATCCATTCAAACTGTGAAGAATGTACTACAGTACCTAGAGGATCATTATCATTATCAGTGATTTCTCTTGTTTCTGTTAACAGCTTACATCATTGGTTGGTAATCGTACGATGTCTTCCCATGTATGACTTCAGATCACATATTCACATGGTTAGACTCGTACTTGAGCGAATGATTGAGTGAGATAGAAGACCTCGAATCTAGTTTCATCCATCTGGGCTGTGATTTTAGGAAATGTACCAAATCATCCATACAATGGCTTTACATTGGTGGTCATCCTATCATGGGTCTATATATGTAGACGATTGTCTATGTACTTGTAATGAAAGTTGATATGTTGAGCATGGGTATGCCTTCCCTCAGTGATTCATGAGAAAAAAATCAAAATATCATGATATTATGTATTGTAATCGATGCAGGCCACCAACCACTTCAGAACCTCCTCATCACATTATAAAGCATATCACTCGACATCATTATTTTTGACTTCATGCTTTAGGGGGTAGCTGTTACAAATCCATTTGGGCACATCACTCCCATCATTCAGATTAGTATGTTTAGGGCTCATCAAACCCTAATTCAGTTGCTACATGCCCTAAACAAGTCACCATTTTGATTGCCCCCTTTCGTGAGAGTTTATTGGACTGACGCCCTCCAAAATTGCCTCCTAGAGGGACCAACGCAACCTTGGATAGGGGTAAGTGCACTTTAGTGTAGGTAGGCCCATGTCAAGGTGCTCTGCAGAGCACCTAGGCCCACTTTGACGTGTGCTGGGTGAGATTGAGTGAAATTCACATAAGGTTCTGGGAATATTCTTATCCTCTAGAGTCATCTAGAATATTCCCACACTTATCACCTCCTATGAGCTCAAAATTGGATAGGGAATGAGTTAATTAACCTCCTATCCTCTCATCCTTTCCTCCATGGAGACTAAATCTAAGTTTGGAAGGCCATTCAATACCCTCATTTATGACAAAACCTCTTCCATTTGCCTATAAATTGAGCACTCATCTAAGTGATCAGGGGTTGGAATTTGAGAATTTGTAAGGAGATACTATTGTTGAGAGAATTGAGAGTATAAGCAAGTGTTGTTATGCTGCCAGAGTGCTGTGCTATTGATGTGATGCTAGTTGGAACCCAAGCGGGAAGAGTGACAATGGATCTGACTTCATGGTTGTAATTCTTCCTTTTACTTAATAAAGTTGTTTACACCTTTTTCCATATGCTTATCTTGATATATGATGTTTATATGTGTGAATTTATCTGATTCCATTTACTTGTATTCGATATATCTCTTGCTTTGATTGGTTCTCTATCTTCTATTTATGCTTGCACGTACTTTTGGAGAGAGTTAAGTTCGAGAAGGAGTGATGGAAGTCAAACAAAGGAGACAAAAGGAAAGTGAAAGAACAAGTAGGTCCTTTCATTCCTTTGTCTTATTTATCGTTTATAGAAAAAGGATAAGTGCTTTAAATATGTTGTTCTAGGCATATCTACCTACCTAGGGAATTAGTATTTATTCATAGATACCAAATCCCTCATAACCGGGTGTTTAACTAAAAGAGAAATTTGGCTAAGCCCAATCTATGGTCAGGTGGTATATGGAAGTCCCTAACTTGGTTGGTAATTTCATATGTTAATAAGAGCTATTCTTATATTATGATTCATGCATGTTTTTTGGAAATGTGTTCGTGATTTTATGGTTGGGTTTCCATGGTTTATATGCTGGTTATTTTTTGGCGATATGTTGTTCATATTATGTGTATCTTCTATGGTTCTTGTCATGAATTATTTATATGTTGATCAGTTATTGAATGTATGGAATAATAATTGTTATTACAACTATGTGGAGAGGGAATATTTCCTTCTTGATGATTCTCATATGAATCTTAGACTTTTATAATCAAATATGCATTCATGACCTGTAGCTTACATGTTTTCCATGTGTTTGACAAAATGTCTAATTATGTTCTAGGAAGTCCAGTTCAAGTTTTTGAGTTGAGATTGAATTTTTAGCTTTGCTTCCATGTTAAATATTATTCTAAAAAGTCTCAAGCAATTCTGGGTAATGGTCTGGAGGCAGGCCTGAAAAGGTGGCACTGATCGTGGGACTGCGTGCTAGAATTAGAGAAATTAGGCTATAACCACATGGAAGTGGTGTTGTGCATGCGGTTGGAGGCATGTAACCACATGAATTCTTTTTTGTGGGTGCAGTTATGGGTCTAGGGAAATGAAAAATGGTTCTAAGTAAGGGATTGACCACTTGGGGTGGTTGTTCAACCTCTGGGTGACATGTGGCCCTTGTATGATGCGTGTATGTGGTCAGTTTATCAGCCCCAATTACTTAAGTGGATCTAGGAGATAGGGTCATGTCATAGTAGCTCTCCATCTCATGTTTACCTTGGAAGGCCAGTGAAAATGTGTAAATGTGGGAGGGGTGGTTGCAGTGGAGCTAACCAACGCCCCCAAACACCCCTTTGTTAATGATACATATAATTTGTGCAAAGAATACAACAAATAACCAACATTCTCCCAAATTTTTTTTTCTTTGCATATAGGGGGCCACAGGAGTACATAGTCAACAATTCAAGGCAGTAATACCCATTGTTTCTCTACATCAAGAGAAAGTTTGAGTGCTCACATATTTTGTTAATGAATCTGGAATATTCTTCAAAGTGTCAAACTTTACCAACAACACCTTCTTGCCTTCAATCACATCCCTCGAAAAGTGATGTTGAACATCAATATGCTATGTCTTTGAGTGATAAGTAGGGTTCGTCACCAAGAAAATTTCACTTTGGTTGTCATAATCTATCCTTATATATTTTTGTACCAACCCCATACCTAAAAAACAATCTTTGTAATCAAACTAGTTCCTCCCTTACAAAGTTACATGAGTGTATCCCATGTATTCAAATTATATAGTTGAAAGTGCCACTACAAACTATCTCCTATTCATCCAATTGATAGCTTCTCCAAGTAGGTTACAAAGACACCCACTTGTATATATTTTATGACACAGATCTCTATCCCAGTCTACATCAACAAAGCCATGTATTTCCAAAGCTTTATCTAGTCTTGCTTCTTCTTTGTAGGACAGTCCATATTCAGTAGTGCTACATAGATATTTGAAAAATCTCTTTATTATTGTCTAGTACTCCTTCCCTAATTTTGACATATACCCACTCAATGCTCCAATTGTCCTTCTCTAGTTTTGACATATACCTACTCAATGCTCCAATTGCATGTATATATACTATTACATTCTTCCTAATAAATGATTGAATTTTAATTGACTCTTAATAAATGCATAATCTACACAATCTAAGTCTATGAATGGTATGTATGAACCAATTTACTTTACCTCCTTAGTCAACGCATAGCGAAGATTTTAGAAATTGTTTTATAGAACTCTTCTTATAATAGAATGCAAAGATAAGTACCACTATTCAAGGTCAATTTGCTTCAAACTAAAATGCTTATTTTAATAGAAAGTAAAGATGAGTACTTCTATATAAGGCTAAGATAAGGATTTGTATATCATATTGTATTTTTAGATTATATTGTGTTTTCTAGATGTTATTGAAAATATTTGTTTTCCCATGTTTTTAACAAATTCTACCACTCACAAGAATAATTATAATATTTAAAAATAATAAATATGAAGATCTGTTAAATTTTATTAAAAACTATAATTTTAATAAAATAAATAAATATTGAATTATATTTTTTAAATTATTTTATTAACATGATTTCTATTTGTAAAAGACACATTAAATATAAAAATATTAAATAGTAAATTTTTTTATTTTATTTTTTTGATGGTTTGATTTATGGGGATTTGAACCTTGAATTTCATAGTTTACACAATACTTCATAACACGACCATTACCAATTGAGCTACCCTTCATGGGCAAATATTTAGGATATCTTTAATTTCTTTTTTGTTTATAAATTAACATTTTTTATTGCCTTAGAATATTGTCAAAGAAAATACATCATCCAACTAGTCATAGATAACCATTCTCTTTTTTATGTAGTTTCAATTTTCCTCAAGGGAAACCAACTATTTTTAACCACCTATGTTATAAGAAAGTATTCCAAAAAACCACGATATACAAAAAAACAAATATAAGTACTATGATGTTGTAGTACAATAAACTGCTACTAAACATTACAGGTTATTCAAGAGTTAAACGAAGTAATATGTGATATATCCTTTGCCATAGATCGTAGAAGAGTAGGGGGTTAGATTCACAATGTAGATGAATTTCCAAATGTGCAATCCTTGCATCCTATCTTTCCAAGTAAAAGCATTGATTTCTCTAGGCATGTTTAATGTCTTCCAGGGAAGCAAAGATATTGTATCTCTCCTCCTATTTGTCTTTCAAAAACTTGCCTAGCAAGTTTTTCATATTTGAATGGCGAGATATATAATTAAGATATTTTTTTCCTTATTCCCTTTTAGTGACTAGGGTTAGAAATCCAATGAGAAACCTCTTCCAAAACATTTGAATCTAAAAAACTTGGCAGTCCATTGTATTCAGGGACTCAAAGGTTGCAAATCTTGTTGTATATTTTATGGGGGACAACATAATAGAATATGTTAGCAATTGCCTATTCTTGTTTCTAGGATTGGTTTCTACCTTGGGGGCCTCGACCACCCATTCCCCGATAACTGCACATACATTGCCTCATCATATTTCCCATAGTTCCACTTGCCTAAGCTCCTTACAAAGATAAACAATAGCAGGGAGATAGAAGAAAAATAATATCAAATCGGTCAAACAAAATAAATGTAGCATGTAATTGGCAAAGTAGAGACATAAAACCTGACAAGTAGCACTCAAAAGAATGGAGACCTCATTACAGGCTTGAGATAATGCTAAAATATTGACTTTAGACCATCCCCAGTGTGCTAAAGTTACACCAAACCAATAAGAAGCACACAAGAGGGGCTAGTCAATTTCACACCATACAAATTGATGGAAAAAATGAGATGCAAGAGAAATACCCTCAACAGGGTGACCCTAGAAACATCAAAGCTAGTGGACAATAGAACAAGTGGGGATGTCCACCACCCACTAACATAATGATCTAGTTGGATATTGGTGACCACCCACCTATCCCACTTGGACCCCCACAACTATCTCTTTCAGTTTTTCAGCTTCCGTAATTGTAGCACAATTTACTATTTTTAGTAGTTTTTTGGGTCCTGAACTTCCGGAGTTGTTTTGAAGCCCTAAACAACATTTTTTGGGAACTATGGGAGCAACATGCGTTCACGGATTGATGATGCTCTTCCCAAAGTTGTAGTGCTTGGACAGATCTTTCTAACAATCTATTATGTGTGTCAAACAGAGATCGTATGCCAAAGTTATGACCCCGGGAAATTGATGTACCAATTTACCCAAATGGGGCCCACAATTTGGCGTTTCATCTTCTAGGGTTAGGTTTTGGGATGTTAAGGGTTTTCCATTGTTTCTCAACAATAAATAGGCCTTCGAGCCTCAGTGGAACACGGTTCAGAGGCATGTAGCCGCTTCAGTATTTTACGTTAATGAAATGAAGTATTATTTCTGTTGCATCTTTGTGTATATGGTTATCTATGTATTTTGTTGCATTCCTATTTCAATCCAGATCAGTGGTATCAGAGCAGTCTACTTTTTCTCTGTTTTTTTTTGCATGTCCCCAACGAGGTCGGGATATAAGGAGTTAGGGCTTGAACTGGTTGAACCTTTGCAAGACCAACCTCGCAAATCCTGATGGCCTCCCATGGCAGATGAAAAGAAAGGCGAGGGGGCAGGTGATCCTATCAAAATCTTGCTCGAAGAAGCCCTCGAGCGGCAAAGGAACGCAATGATGGATAGCTTTGTGCAGATCCTTCAACAGTGACCTAGAGGCGGCGCATCAGCTTCCAGCAACTACTCTGGAAATGCCATGCCCTTTAAGGTACAAGTTAATTTTGAAATCCCCATATTCGAGGGTCAGATAGACGCAGATGTTGTAGATAAATTGTTAAAACTACTAGATTGGTATTTTTCTGTTCACGAATTTTTGAGTCCAGAAAAGATTCTTTTCGCTTTTCTCAAAGCAGCTCCCCATGTCAAGGACTGGTGGGAAACCTACTGCGAGCAGAAGAATGAAAGTATGGGCCCACTATTTTCAACCACACCCACTTGGGATTCATTCTAAGATCCCATCAAGAAGCAGTACTACCCTGTCAAAAGATATGAGGACAAATACATAAAGTGGACCACGCTGCAGCAGGGAAGGGACCAAGATGTGCTAGAATTCATAAATATTTTTCATACCCTTCGCACATAGTTGGGTACCAAAGATTCTGATCTACATCTGGTACTCAAATACTACGGCTGCCTACATAGATACATCTAGGAAGAGATGGAGTTCCTAAACATCTCCTCACTTGGCATGACGTACCGATACACTGTCAAAATCGAGCAGAAGTTCAAACAGAAGAAGTGAGACTTTGAATTTGCGAATCCGAAGACCAAAGGACAAAGCCAAGGTGGGGAGACCCAAGACAACCCGTCAAAGCCACAAGAAAAGAACAACACCAGAAAGTCGAACAAGGACACAGGAAAGTGGTGTGAGTTCCACAAGAGCCCAACTCACAACACAAGTGAGTGTCAGACCAAGCAGTTGTTGGTGGCCGAGTTGAAGGCTTCTAAATCAGATGCATGTTTCGACCCTGAGCCAGAACCCGACAAGAGGAATGACAAAGGGAAGTAGATCATTGATGCAGATCCCAACGCCATTGTTGCCACTGCCAAGATCTAAAAAAATGAGCCCGAAGATCCAGAGGAGGGGGAATGTCTTTTCCACTCATAGATGTGGGTGAAGGGTTCGCTGCTACAATTCATTGTCGACAGTGGAAACCAAAAGAACATTATTTCAGAAGAGGTCGTGAAGTGGTTGGGCCTACCAACTATGCCAAACTGACAGCGGTACAGTATCAGGTGGCTTCATGAAGGATGAGATCTCAAAGTTCGTCAGCAGTTCCGCCTTCCCTACAGCATCAAGCCCTTCACAGACGAGGTATTGTGTGATGTTACACCTCTGGAAGTTTGTGATGTATTATTAGGCCAACCATACTTGTGGAGGCGACATGCTGTATATGAGTCAAGGCATCATGTTGTCATTATTTCTTTGTGTAATTCATTATACAGGATACCAGAGGTAGCCCCACCTACTGCCACCTCTTTGATCATTGCAAAGATAGGAAGCAAGCTCATCTCATATACTAGGAAATTTATTCTCTGTCTGATTCGCTCCCAAAGTAAGGGGAAGATTGTTGCTACATACATGACCCCCACGAAGGTTCCTCCACGTAGAAACAGCAGCAAAGGAATACGGTCATGATAGAACATAGGAACAACTTCTCCTCACCCATAGGGGTACCACACAAGTTTCAAGTGGACGACAAAGTTTGGTTACATCTGTAGAAAGAATGCCTTACAAGAGCCCATTAGAAGCTCTGACCACACTAACATGGTCCTTTCACCATTACTAAGGTTGTGGGGAATAATGCTTTGGAGCATAGCATTCCTCCATTCCTTCGCCTGCACCAAGTGTTCAATATGTATTGCCCTCGACCATGCTTCCCACCACTACTGGACACATCAGAGATTGCAGAACAAGTTCAGTAGATGGAGGAACTCAACGCAATGGGGACCATTGCTTCCTAAGGGGGGAGGAATGATCCAAGTGGATGTTTTTGGCCACCCACCTATCCCACATGGACCCCCACAACTGTCTCTTTCTGTTTTTCAGCTTCCGTAATTGTAGCACAATTTACTATTTTTAGCAGTTTTTCGGGTCTTGAACTTCTGGAGCCGTTTTGAGGCCCTAAACGATGTTTTTTGGGAAATATGGGAGCAACATGGGTCCATGGACCGATGTTGCTCTTCCCAAAGTCGTAGTGCTTGGATAGATCTTTCTAATGAGATATTGTGCACGTCAAACAGAGATCGTATGCCAAAGTTATGACCCTAGCAAATTGATGTACCAATTTACCCAAACAGGGCCCACAATTTGGCATTTAATCTTCTAGGGTTAGGTTTTGGGATGTTAAGGGTTTTCCATTGTTTCTCAACAATAAATAGGCCTTCAAGCCTCATTGTAACATAGTTTAGAGGCATGTAGCCACCACATCTCTTCTCAGAAATAAACTACCATCGCCCTAGCTGGTTTATTTCCATTTCTGTTTGTAAGCATATTTCAGTATTTTACATTAATGAAATGAAGTATTATTTCTGCTACATCTTTGTGTATATGGTTATCTCTGTATTTTGTTGTGTTCTTGTTTAAATCTGGATCCCATGAGAAACCAAAAGAATAATGACCAAACAATGAGGACCCACCAACTTAATATTGTGTAATTTAACAAAGAATATGACATGAAACATAATAACTCTTCTTGCAGTAGCCATTGGTTCATTGTTATCACCAAAAATTGATCGTCTAGCCATAATTTACTAGATGAATCGAAATGCACCATGTAGGGCCAATTTTTCCATAGTAAAATTGCTTTCACTGTAAGAAATTAGTTAATAAAGCACATTTGTTAAGTCATTTCTAATTAAACCCATGAATAATAATTAAATAAATCACTATTTATTTAATTATCTTCTAGGAATAATTAATCAAACCATTGTTTAACTAATATTCCTTGTCATATTTGGCTAAGTTATGAGAAATAAATAGATAAATCCTTAATTTTCTTATTTTTCTCTAGGAATAATTAATTAATCACTAATTAGTTATTATTCCTCATCAAGTTTGACTAAATCCCCTAGGAATACTTAAATAAATAATTATTTGTTTATTATTCCTTAATGATATTTCTTGAGATGATAAAAAAATCATTTATTTATTTATTATTTCTAAATAAAAGTTTAAATAAATTTTCCCTCCAACCAAATATAATAAAATATTCCAAAGGGTTAATTCTAGAATTTGGTTCATAATATTTATTATTTCCCATTATTCAAGAATAACCTAATATTTTGTTATAAATATAAGGGTTTTACATTCATTCTTCACTTTTGATTATTTTCATTGTTACACTCACTTTTGCAGCTTTGATTATTATCACTGTCGCACACCATCTTCTTTTTCATTTGTGTTCTCATTGAGCTCAAACATTTTGTTTGTTGGGTTTTATACATTATAAAGGAGAAAGACTCTACAAAAGATGAAGCCATTGAGGATAGTCAAGAACCCATCCCATAGAGGGGGACTGGTAACATTATTTGTTCCCTTCACAGGTGTTGTTTAATAAAATATATTCTCTATATATCTGGTTTCCATTGGATTATTGAAATTATTTGTGCTTATTTTACTATTCCATTTTGCTATTTAACTATGTTTGTGGCATAGATCAGGGCCTTGGTAGGTTTTTTTTTCTATCATTTGCTGCAGAGATACACTTTTTAACAACCATTTTTATTGTTAGGGATGTTTTTCATCCACAACCTAAAGTATTTTATTTTCGTACACATTCAAGAAGAATTCTACATAACAAATTGATGACTCCACTAGAGAATTTCTGATTGTTGCTAACAAATTGGCGACTTCACTATGTTTTTAATTATGATTCAGAAACCTGGGTGACCTTTAGTTTTCAGCTTAGGGTTTTTCTTTTTTCTTTTCCAATCCCTTAATGTTGTTTATTAGCATTCTAACCCTAGATCAATCATATTTCTAACTTCCGTAAGTTTTTTGGCCATTTCCGCAAGTCACAGGAACCAGTCACAACAGAGATGACAAATTTTCCTAAGACTTGCTGCCTGAGAACTGAGGAGCATTAATCACACCTTTTTGCCCCAAAAGTGTGTTCTGAAGGTCCAAATCACACTTATTGGCCCAAAAAGTGTGATATCCCCCTAAACAAGTCAGTACCTACGATTTTAGGTTTTCTGGGATTTTTCTAATTTGTTTCTGGGTTTTTCCGAGAGTTGTCTGTTGGGTTGGTTGACCAATGTCTTAGTTCGCTTAGGCCTTGATATACTCTATTTCACTCGTCGAAGTGGAATTTAGCCCCTCAAGGTTTCTAGTACGCTTCCACCTTTATAGGAGGAGTTTAACTGAGTAAGAAGTTTGAGATTTTGCAGAGCTTTCAGCCATACTTTCCATATTTCTACCTTCCTATTTCAGATATTCAAAGATAGGTTATTTCCATCCAAAGTTCTCTCTTGAACCTTGTTCAGTCATTTGCCTTAGGGTTCCACTGTTTGCCCTAGGTTTCAAACCCATCTCCCTATCTTTTCGCAGCGATATTACTCCCTAGTTTTTTGATGTTGTTGCACCATTTTTCAACATCATAGTGTCATTTGATCCTAGCTACATTGACACTTAGATATGTTGGCCTTTTTTATGTTTTTTAAGTTGATTCTCCACCAACTAGCACATTGTTTGCAAACCTAGTTTGGATGGGGTTTAGAGAGTTGATTTGTTGTTCATTTTATGTTTTTAATTTTAGTTTCTTTCAACAATCTTTTTCAATTTTCAAACATGATCCAGGATTAATTAATAAACACACTTACACACACAAGCACAACTTAAGCGAAGGGCACTTGGTTTACACTACCAAGTCAAGACTTAATTAATTTATCTCCCCATATAGAGATAAAAATATCTTGTTTATCTCCCGTCACCATTTCTGTGTCACCTCTATCTTACAACCATTGCACCACCAAGGTATTTGTCGCGGAGACTCTTAGGCCCTCATCCTCAATTTCTACTTGGACATATTAATCCTCCTCGCATGGTTTGAGTTCATAGTCCCTCGAGTCCCCATACTAACTCTTCTTCTGGTTCATCTGATTCCTCATCTAATTTTGAGCCTCCTTCACCGCATACTATAATCATGTCAGGACCCACTGTAGGTGCAGGAAACCAACCTGGTGTTGACTTTGGTTCTGCCCCGATAGTCACATCTAGCAAAACCATCTCAGGAACCATTTCGGAAGCTCCCATGCTACCTTTCATGGCTGGGTTAATCCTCCCGGATTTGTCTAGTTGATTGGCCATCTACACCGAGTAAGCTTCCCTCCGACATTCTCAAGTTTTAGGATAATTCTGTAGAGGACCCCACCAATCATGTCCACTCCTTCCATATGTGGTGTTCATCCAATTCCATCACTGATGATTCCATTCTTCTTCAGTTGTTCCAATAGATGCTCATTGGAGATGCTACGAAGTGGTATGTTGACCAGCCCACTGCCTCCCATTCCACTTTCGTGACGCTTGCTAAAGCGTTCCTTTCATATTTTTAGTTACCTCTCTGATACGACACTGGTATGGAGATCCTGACCACATTGCTTCAGTCCTCTACCACCAGTATTTCGATCATGTTTAGTAATGGTGTAGAATGAGCATGTGTCATGCTCCACCCTTCGAAGACCATGGTTACCTTGATTGGTTTCTTAGAACTCTTTTAGCACCTATTGCCAAATATGTCTTCTTAGAGTAGCCACTAGTGCACCTAGGATCATGAACAAAAACCTAGCAGAGATCAACTAACATGAGGATCCCACCTCTGTCAACAACTATCATGGATATCACACCTAACTTTCCATGCCCAATCTTGATAAAAAAATAGGCCCAAAAATGAAAGTTCTCATAATCTCCTGAAATAAACGCCATATCGCAGTGTTCGTCGTCCAAATTTCAACGTCACTTGAATCAAATCAATCTGAAATTGTATGCTTAAGTTATCGTCTTATGAAGTTTTGACCAAACAACTAAAAAGCCAAATAATAGGGTTGACTGGGTTGCTAACTGGGCAGACCATATTACTGATTTTATGCTAATGTTAGCATGCTAATTGGGTATACAACATATAGGAGGATCAATCTCAGCTCAACATGTGGTAACTCTATACTGAGGCAGGTGGCGCGATTTTATTGGGTGCATTGGGTGTGAAGTGGACTAATGGTGAGGTACCACGTGGCCCTTGGTGGTTGGTCCAAGAATTTATAAGCAACCCAAGGGCCTCGACAAGGTTCGACCCCTAGACCTCTGCCAGAGCAATGCCACGGTTTACCATCATACCACGATAACAGTTCTTACCATATAACAAAGTATGGTTATAGTTAATTTGCAGTCATTGGCACATTGGTAGGAGGGGCAGAGCACTTCAAGCCATCCCTCAATCTTGTTGGCACCCACACAACCACATGGAGGAGCCAATGGAGGGGGCATATGGATAGGCCCTGGCCCTTAGTTCTTGGTAGTATATGTAACCATTACCGAGGGCTTCAACAAAGGGGGGTGGGCATTTCGCCTGACCCCTAATCCTATCAGTTGCCACATGACCATGTCGACCAACGCAAAGGGCATACTAAAAGGGTGTTAGGTAGCGGAGGCCCCACGTAACGTTTTTGGGGCTTAAAGTCCACAATTTTGGGTAAGAGCATGGTAAAAGCTTCGTGAGGTGCGTGGAGCGCAAATTGTAATAAGTCAAGTCAAAGGGTTGTCTGCCCAAAAATATTGTAAGGAAAATAAAAAGTGAGTCAGCCTACCCGTGGTCCGCAGACCATGGGAATGTATAAATAGAGCAAGGCTATAAGGTTAGAAGGCAGTTCTTGTTTTTGAATCTTAATGTTATGGGTTTATGAAGGCAATATTCTTTTGTGTCTGTAAGTCTGATTCAAGGGTGCTGGTAGATAGATAGAGGCTTTGTAGCTTTGTGTGCAGAGGCCTAGTAGAGTTCGTAGCTGTGTGCACGGAGCCCTACAGCTGAGTGCGCAGGGTGGATCTAGTTGTATTGAGAAGGAGATAAATAAAGATAAGATTTTCTGAATCATTGTGTGCTTTATTACAAATCGATCTGTCGCTTATGTTCTTAATTTATGCATATTTATGATTGTGCACACTGGTTATTGTTGTCAAATGTTTGCTTAGAGACCTTAAGAAGTAAATTAGATCTATAATAAACTCATAATAACCAGAGCGCATCAGTGTGGATCTACGCGGAAGCCTAATAGTCGTGCAAAGTGGCGTGAGGGCGCAGATCAGTTCGTGACCCCTATAGAACACATCAAGACATCCCAAGGGTGCGGAAACCTAGTTCTAGCACCCTCCCCTACTAGCTCGGGTGAGACTTTAGTCTGTGCTCTGCGGACTATTGCCGAAAGGGCTGGTGGTGTGGGATTTTTTTGGCTAATAACTCTTTCGAACCTGGGTCAGGCCCCAATAAGCCAACAAATGGTTCCGTTGCCAAGACTGAGATTTGCCTAAGGGATGTCTGATGTCAGAACATTGGAACCCTACAAAGAAGGAAATTGAAGATTGGTTGGATCAAACGCTTCACGAGCTCGTGGTACAGGAAAATAGAAATCCATAGATATCTGAGGAAAGGTGGCTGGGTCACTACATATACACCAAAATCCACAAGATTTTCTTCGCGTCCTTCTCGACAGAGCTATATGAGTGGATTGCGAGGCTAGTTGATAGTCAGGGAAGGTGTAGATTGGATCAGCCCATCGTGTGGACTCCAGAGTTGGTGCGTAGGCTAGAAGCATCTGAAGATAAAATCGCATAGGTAGTAGATCACTAGTTGGATCGAATAATAGGAGAGTTTATCAGTGAGTTCATGATCGACACAAATGTGAGTTACAACAAAGCAGAAAGGCACTTCCTCCAAGGACTGCGGGGTAAGTACATCAAATCGTTGAATACTTGGATTAAAATGTTGCTATGTGAAAAATGGGTTATGCACATCCATCGATATCTAGAGTAACACGGAGTAGAAGAGGCTACCGAGGGACCAAAGGATTAGAGAATAGTCCCTTGATTTCACTTTCACGAGAAATCGAGGAGGAGCTCGTAGGGTTCTCTTCAAGAAGCAAAATCTAATTGATAAACCAGCGCATTCTATTGATACCACCGCCGTCCATGCCACCACCATCTTCACCTACATCAAACCCATCTTCACCTACCCCACCTCCGTCACCACCGAGGGTAGGAATGGCAAGTGCGATCAAGTTGCTTGTATTTAGAGGTGTAGGAAATGAGGAACCATATCAGTTCTGGTTTGTAGTAAAGGTAGTGTGGGAAGCCCAAGGTGTTATGGATGATTACGTCAAAAAGGCTACTTTGGTGAGGGCACTGCAGGATTGTGCATTGACGTGGTATATAAAGCACTCTAGTGATAATCCGAATGTGGGAATAGTGGAGATCCAGGATGCGTTAAACAAATAATTTAGCCGGCCAAAATCAGAGACGCAGTTGATCATCAGGTTCAAAGAGATCGTGATGCTACCCAGTGAAACTCAGTGGGATCTAGATTAGAGGTTGAAGAGTACAATCCACGAGGCTATCATGATGTGGAAAGATGCGCAGCACCGCACGTGGTTTGTGGCATCTTTGACACCACATCTGAGGATAGCATTGTCACAACAAAAGATCTCAACCCAAGCTTAAGCATTAGAGATAGCGATGAGGTTGCATGAAACTCCAATACAAGATCCGGGGTTGGGAGTTTAGCATATCCATGCACAACTACAAAACCTATGCTTAGAGATGTAAAGTTTGAAGCAAGATAGGGTGCGCTTATGGTGTATCAAATGCAAAGGCCAAGGGCACGACAAGTACCACTACCCTGTATTCACGAATTATCTGATGGGAGGAGGGTCGATGCCATTAAGACTAGAGGTACAAGCTGGGCCAAGTGCGATGCCCGAACTCTGGTCCATGATTTGTCAAGTAGGAGAAAATCACACAACATACAACTGTCACCTATTGCATAAATATACCCAGACCCCACAGTAGTTGTATTGCAACTTCTGTAGATCAGTGGGTCACGACGAGCAAATGTGTCGAAGCTTTGAGATAATGATGGAGAGGACCCCAGCCTATAAAATGCAGACTGAGATGTGGGGTTTCGACCTAGCCGCGGGGCCATGCGGTGGATTCCAAGGACGCGGACGAGGGAGTTGAGGAATAGGACCTAGACGAGGGCGCAGACAGCTGATCTGTTATAATTGCGGAGGGTCGGGTTACTATGCTTGCGATTGTACTAACCCGATGAGAATATCTTATCTGTGCTGTGAGCAGTTTGACCATGAAATGGTAGATTGCCCAAATCTAATTACCCAAATGCATGAAAAGGGGGTACTATAGCCTAGTCCAACTCAAAATATCAAAATGATGAGGTCTGAGCCACACGAGGAGGACCCCAGCGTAAACATGGTAATAAGGAGTGGCACAACTATAGGGAAAGATGCGAGGAAACAACCTGGAGAATATGTGAAGGATCGCGATGCTCCTACAAAGGAACCTGACTATGAGATGGAACAGGTGAAGTGGATGTCTAAGGAAGCTAAGAAGAGCTTCACGAAAGCCTCTACTCCAGGTAGTAGCGATCCAATTGAGCCGAGAATGGATCCTGCTATGCTTACTACCTTTTTAGAGACATGTATGAAGCTGCTACATGACAATAAGGCACTTAAGGGACTACAAGAGCTAATCACTAGGTGCACAGGTTTAGGGGAGCTGCACGTAGTCTAGAAACTTGGAAAACATGCTTTGCACACTAGGTGGGAAATGCAAATGACGACGTAAATTGGTGATTATGAGATGGATCAGGTCATCCTGGATTTGGGGTTGGATGTGAATGTATTGCCTAAGAAAATGTGGGAATGCATGGGTAGGCCCACACTACAGTGGTCTCCTATTCAACTACAGATGGCCAACAAACAAAGGATCTTACTAATGGGAATATTGGAAAGGGTGACAGTGGACATTGAAGGCGTAAGTACGTAGATAGACTTTGAGGTAATAGAAATTGTTAATGACAGTAATCCATACCCTGCGTTGTTAGGAATAGATTGGGCCATGGACATGAATGGGGTCATCAAATTAAAAAGATGAAAGATGACATTTGAGAAAAAGTCACTCTGTGTTATAGTTCCACTGGACCCAGCCAAAGGAGTGTGCTACACAAAACCAGTGTGCGACGAGGACAGTGACAATGAACTAGACTACATCTACTAGATAACAGCGCAAAACTAGGATCAGTTGAATCCCACAATGGACGGCAGAGTCTCATGGTAGTGCGATAGTTCCTACACATCAAATTCAGATGAGGTGATAAAATGATGGAAAAACCGATTGCAGGAAGTAACAATGCTCAACTGTAACATGATGATTAAATCACTGCAACGTGTGACAACTGAGGTAAGGAATCGACCAGCAGACAATGGCGCAACAAGTGGGGAGAAATTCATCAACCACTGTGGAACTTCAATCATAGAGCAGAAGCAGTAGGGTCCACCAGAAGGAGCACGGCGCGTGAAAATCACACCAGTGTGGTGTGTACTTAGGAAGATGAGGTGGAATGGGTACGAAGGTAGAAGGTGAATGTGAGTACAGGTTGGAGGACCTTAGTGGAGACTACAGCCAAGGAAGCCACGACAAAGCAGTTCGGGCACCCATCTATGGTTGTATATCGTACAAGTATCGCCCCAACAGAATTTGCACATGAAAGGGGTACGCTGGGCCAATAAGACCATAAATAAAACAAGGCATGCAAAGATAACTCTACCCACGGGCAGATGTGATGAAACCAGGAAAGCGAAGAGAATTTCCATGCCTATGACCTCTGCAATTCGAACTGAATGAGAGGACTTGGACAAAGGGATCCAGAAGTTGTAGGAACCCATTTGGCATGATAGCTTGAGACTTCGCGAACTTGAGGAAGAAGGGGCAAGGCTAAGGAGGAAAAGGTGCGAGGCTGGACGAAGAAATTGGAAAAATAAAAATCGGAGTCACACAAACGGGCCACGTGAATGTAAGAATAAGGGGACCAGACCTGACTAGCCCTCCTATGATACGAGAACGAGCCGTAACCCTGCTATCATGGTTGCACCCGCACCCTACTAAACGAGGGAGCACAAAACGTGATGTGCTACTCAATGAAAAGGTACACAAAGGGTGCCCGCAGCCCAGGCAAGTAGGGAACGGGAAGTTTCACACGAGGGGTACAACCACCTGACTATTTGTAGGAGGCCTAGTCTCAGTGCTACACGCAGTTAGAAGAGGGCACCAGACTATAAAGAAATATGTAGGAAGGTTGCACAGTTTAGACGTGGTGCGCAGGACTAGTAGGAAGCATCGGACGCGTCTGCGTACCAGGGACTTCACTGCCATGTGGGAAATATGGAAGGTGACCGTTGCAGATACTATTCATGAAAAGATGTCCCATTTACGACACCAAGGAGTGGGTGACGGAAAATTAAGACACGGGGCTGAATGGAGTTGCCGCCAAAATCGCATTAATGAGCCACAAATAGAGGGAATGGTCAAATTTAAATTTAAAGATGCATATAAAGCACAAATGGCTTGTCACCGAACAACCCTTGGCACCTTTAATATTAAGTTGTGCTATTATCAAGCAAACAAGAACAAGATGGATTTGGCACTCCTGAGAGAGAGTCTGTGGTTTCAAGTAGTACCGAAGGATATGCAAGAGACCCTAATTAAGATGTTAGCCATAACCAAGGAGGCAACATAGAACCCTCTACCATAGGGAGGGATTATAGCTAAGATCCCTAAATCACCTCAGATGTCGTGAACCAAGAAGAACCCTCAAGTAGCAGGATTAGTCCAGATGTCTTTGCAAAACCCGTGATTCGGTAAATTGTCGATGGAAGAAAAAGGTAAAACCATTACTGTTGAGGGTGATGAAGAGACAAGGAGCCCCTGACCTTTGTCAAAGAAATAGAACCAAAAGAAGACCTAGAAGAAGATATCCAACTAGTACAGGCTCTAGCAAAGTGGCCTATGTATGTTCCTCTAAGAAAAGGGAGGGCCAAGGTACCTAAAGATTTGGATGTCGTTGACAGCATAATCATCACCCTGTCTCTCCCTAAAGGGGTTATGTTCGAAGGAATGGTGACCGACTGCATCCTTGCTATGAAATTTAAAGACTAGGACCTTGTGGATACTAAGAAGTTTCCCCACTTCGAAACTAGCAAACTGATGGAGCAAAGCATGGAGGGGGTTGTTACGACACTACAGCTATAGGAATGGCTGCGAAAGATAGAGGAGGCTAGGCTACCCTGCCTCTTGTCAATTCCACATTTTCATCGACCCCCATTACAATATTGGTCATCAGGAAACTGCTCTGCCTGGTACACGATGGGTACTTATGGATAGACAAACCCATCCCCATCATGGTGGAGCTCATTCATAATATCTCTCAGCTTCCCTGTGAAGGAAGGGATCCCATGGAAATAGTTGGTATGAGTGGCGATTTGATGATGATGGAAGCCCTGAAAAGGAAATACAAATTGGAGAAAAAGTAGAGAGGGTATGCTATTGATAATCTTCCTGACAAAGTGGTCCACATTACTACCCGATTGCTGGCAGGAAAAGTGATGAGGAAATGTCGAGGCAATGAGGTCCTAGCAATAGTCGTCACGTTAGCTGAGTAATGTGCAGAAGGGGAATGCTTCAATTGGGCATGGTTCCTCTGTGACGAATTCCTAACCAACTATAGGGAGGCCCAAGACTAGGGTAAGACCTTCCACTATGCGTGGTTTCTTTTATCCATCCTATTGGTTACAAGTGAATTACCCGAGGATAGTCATTTTCCTTCCCTGGACTAGAGTTGGCTAGAGGCCGCAAAATACGCATCGCTCTGGGTGACAAAGGACACCATAAGAATCTGAGAAGTTAAGATTTTCTGGATCCTGATGGACGCGAGCATACGCCAGTGGATCAACCAGTGACTCCGTCTATCTACCAAGGTATATGATGGTGTGAATAACGTAGCTGAGTTGAAAGCAGATATGCACCATGTATACATTTGGGCTTGCAACGATCCAGAGCAGACATGTACAACACTTCCCTTCATTACCATCGATGAGGCTATTTTTGTAGTGCTGGATACTTGGCCACCAGAGTGGCACAGATCAGATGTTGTAGGATGTGATAAGACTGCCATTCAAAAACAGAAGGTTGAGGCCAAGAACTTAGCACAATAGAAGCGAAACAACCAACACGCTTGAGAAGTACGGGCGGCCCGGGAGGTAGCGCAGGTGTCCACAGGCAAGGTGATAGCAGGAGGGGTTGCTTCGACCAAGGACGAAAGCAGCCCGAAGGTAACCACAGAGCCGTACATGGGTACAGAGATGGAAGGAGTAGCCCCATCCACCACTTGTTTGCCCTTAAAATGACTACATGCGACAGAATGGACGAAGTCACGGAAGAAGACCAAAGCGTCCAAGTTGGAGGAGGAACTTATCACATTGACCAAAGGTGACCTATATGACATATGGGATACAGTTCATGAAGTCACTCGGGAAATGCTTGACGAGGCCATGATGGAGCAAAAGACTCTGTTGGGGGTGCTCAGCGCAACTACAGGAACTCGGAGCACGGGCCTGCAACTAGGAATAGTCGCTACCCATGGAGCTACAGGTATGTCAGCAACTGAGCAACTGCTGCAGGCCAAAATGGAAAATGCTATCGCACTCTCGACAAGAGCATTAACAACAGACAATGTGGTGGACAGAGCTCTCATAGGATGGATTATAGGGCTTGCATTAAATTTGGCTGCCCTACCTCACGAAAGCTTATACCAGCTTCAGGACAGCATAACCATAGAGCTCCATGTGAGGGAAGGACATGCAGTGTAGGTAATCAGTGAGTAGCGAATTAACAGCGAGTAGTTGAGCCTCCAACATGATGAAGCAGTTGCACAAAATCGGTAGTTGGAGCAAATTGTGGGGGAAGCATGTTGTCATGCCCCTGAGCTCGAGATTGTGGCAGATTTACCTATCAGCATACGGATCCTCAAGTTGGCCAGTGGGTTCCGCGAAGCAAAGGACGAAGCAACGAGGATCCAATTGGCCTCATCTTGTAGATCGCAGAAATGAAACTGAAATCACAACCCTCTACACCACCAAAGGTCATAGAGCAGCAGAAAAGCAACATTCAGTTCGGGTGGGAAAAAATAGCATGTGCCATGCAAGAGTGCGCCAGCTGGTTGGATTAGTCACTTATTATGGTCACATCACTACAATAAGACCCAACCTTATAGTGGTTGGAAACAGAAGCAAGGGAGCTACAACAAGTCTATGATAATGTCAAGGGGACTGCGCAGACGGTTGCTATTACATAGCACTTGGCCAAGATGAGGGAGGCCCAGGCTTTCAAAATACAAGTAGATGTTGCTCAGTAGATGGAAGCAATGCTTAAAGAACACATCTAGCCTTGGCTTGATGAGGCATTCACAGTTTCCACCAACATCAAGGGCAAGTTAGCACACATGTAGGCAGTATATGAGCCCGGACAAGCAATTGAAACAGATACTGATACATTGGTGGCTCACGTAGAATGAGTACAACAGATAGCGGAAGACTTTGTTGCGAGTGTAAGCAAAGCATAGAAGCTGTTGAATGACCTCCACACAAAGATTGTTGAACCAGCTGAGTGACTCGGGACAAGTCACGATGATTGTGTTGGGGGCTTGTTTGGTAGCAGAGGCCCCGTGCAACAGTTTTGGGGCTTAAATTCCATAATGTTGGGTAACAGTGTGGTAAAAACTCCACAAGGTACGTGGAGCACAAATTGTAATAAGTCAAGTCAAAGGGTTTTCTGCCCAAAAATAATGTAAAGAAAATAGAAATTGAGTCAGCCTTCCCATGGTCTACGGACCATGGGAATGTATAAATAGACCAAGGCTCTAATGTTAGAAGGTTGTTTTTGTTTTTGGATCTTAATGTTATGGGTTATGAACGCAATATTCTCCCTGCATCTGTAAGTCTGAGTCAAGCGTGCTAGTAGATAGATAGGTAGAGGCCTGGTACAGTCCGCAGCTGTGCTCGTGGACCCCTACAGCTGAGTGTGCAGGGAAAGTCTGGTTGTACTGAGAAGGAGATAAATAAAGATAAGAGTTTTTGAATCATTGTGTGCTTTATTACGAATCGATCTGTAGCTTATGTTCTGAATTTATGCATATTTATGATTGCGCGCACTGGTTGTTGCTGTTAAATTTTTGCTTAGAGACCTTAAGAAGTAGATTAGATCTATAATAAACTCATAATAAACAGAGCACATCGGTGTAGATCTACGCGGAAACCTGATAGCCGTGCAGAGTGGTGCGAGGTTACAGATTAGTTGGCGACCCCTTCATAACATATCAAGACATCCCAAGGGTGCGAAAACCTGGTTCCAACACCCTCCCCTACTACCCCTGGTGAGACTTCAGTTTGCGCTCTACGGACTGTTGCTGAAAGGGCCGGTAGTGAGGGATTTGTTTAGCTAATAACTCTTTTGAACCTGGTTCAGGTCCTAATAAGCCAACAATGGGGTGGGCAGTTAGCCCTGCCCTTGACCACATGACTTTCCACATGACTCTGACCTAATGCCTAAGGGTTATGGTGAATTTAAAAGAGAAAATAAATTGCACCTTTTGTGAAAATAATCCCACTATTCCCAAATGAAATTGTCGCTCCATGGACTATGTATAGGCATAATTCGTAGAACAGTTAGTAGATTTGGCCAATTTGTGGGACATATATCAAATATTGGTTCCAAGAAGCATATCTTTCTCCATTTTTAACCTTTTTTAGCTCAAGAGGAGCCTATATAGGGGTTTTTTAGTGTCTCAAACTCAATCCCAAACTCAGATTTCTGATTTGAGCGATGTATGATGGAATTTTTACAGAGTCAAGTCCTTTAGTGCTAAAGATAAAGAGAGTTTTTAGACCAGATGGAGGCGTATTTGAGCATGGAAAGAGCCTAGTTAGAAGTTTTCCAGCCTTTGAGTTACATTTGCAGTAGCTGTTACTTCAGTAGAGAAGCTATTTTCAATATTTTCTCAATGTTATTATGAGAAAAGACATTTTCAAAACCTCATTGTGAAGTAGTTGTATGTTTATGCTTTTTGATTTCACATGGAGTACAATGACATGTTGGGAGAGAGTCCTTTTTATGTTGATATAATCATGACTTGTTGTAGGGAGTCATCTTTTTGAGTGAGAATTCTTTGTAGAAGAATTTTTGTTTGTAGGAGAAACGATGCCACTATAGATTCAACAATTTGTAATGTTCTAGTTTGCAGCTGAGATCAATAAAGCCTCCTAGCCATTGGAGCAGGGCCTAGAGACGTAGCCCAGGAGGCGTGAAATCTGTTATCACTTGCTTGATTCTTCTTTACATGTTTAGCATATTGAGTAGCATATGAATTTGTTTCACTTTTAAGTTCATGTCTAAATTAAACCACTTATCTTTGAAGAGGTTGGAAAACTAATTTTACATTTAAAGAACCAATTTATCAGGCTTGCAAAGCATCAAATAACAATCAAGTTTTATTTCATTTGGAGATCACATGGTATCATAGAAGGTTCTGACTAGATTGCAAGTATGGGAAAGAAACTAAGGCTTGAAATAATCCAAGAGTTGGAGGAGATTAATCTATCTCTTTAAATGGAGAATGTTGAGCTGGGGAGATTACTTGAAGTTGCAGAGGAGGAGAAAAGGAAAATGTGTCTGCAGTTACAACATATATTGGAGGAATAGACTGGTGATTGTTTCATCTTGGAAGCAACAAAGAGTCCCTCAAAGATGAAACCAGATTGTGGGCATGGTCAGTACACAGGATACGGATCCTATAATGAGAATGATTTTGCAAGTTTTTCCAACACCTAAAAGATTCTCCCCATGTTCCAGTTGGTAAAAGTGGTTGGCTAGAGACATCATCCACTTCTTCATAAACATATGAAGCAAAAAATATGGGTGGTTGGCCAAAGGAGGTAATTAGTATTTCCAGTTCTACTCCAATTAATGTTGATAACACATAATTTGTGGTTTTTGAAAAGCATACCAAGAAGATTGGTATGAAGCTTTTACCTTGGATGGGTTATGATGGAAGGGGCCTTAGAGTCAATGGCCAAGGCATCACTAATCCTATGGAAGTGAAGGAACGAACATGGTATGAAGGATTAGGTTATGTCCATGAAGAAATTAGAGGATGCTCCAAAATTGTTGAGGCAAAGAAATCGTCAGGTATGGATTTCATGCCAAAGGGGCTCCTATAGAATGAAAGTACAACACACCATGATGGTAGTGATAACGACAAATTGCCTCTATAGAGAGATGAAAATTCCAAAGGATATGTCATGTCCAGTTCTCCTCGTTTAAGTCACAACCCAAAGGAACGTCATGGAGATTCCATAAATGTTTGTGCTAATGATGATTTATAGGAAATGTTTCCCTGTACATTTTTTGATGAATTTGATCATTGTGTGGCTAAGTGTGAGAAACATAATGCAATGGTAAAAATAATTAGATCAAATCCTTGGGACTAGATATGAGGAACCTCTCCTAGGTACGAAGACTTCCTTTTCGATGGGAATGCGTAATCATTTTTGTACCCATTGTAGCATGAATGGGAACCAAATTGAAAAGTGTTGGAAACTCTATTTGGAACTTCATCTTAACAAGGACAAAGAGTTCATGTGATCCCCTGCAAGGGAAGTGACAGGTTCCAAAGTGGAAAATGATGTAGTTTTTGAAGCAGCCTTCGAAGTAGAGTGGGTGCAAAAAGAGAACCCATAAGCTTTGTTTTTTTTTTTAACAGAGTCGGGTACTTTTGTATTATAAAAATCAAAACCATAGTTCTAGTACATAGTTATCGGAGGTTTGGGCAAAGAGGATCAAAACCGGGTGCGCAGACCCATTTTCCTTGAATCTGCCTCTATGACTGAAATTGAAAAGAAAACGGCTATATTGCCTGACAAAATAACCACCTATCCTACGAAATTTACAGACCATATATTCTTAGGGAAGTTTCTGAGTGACCGAGTCATCAGGCATAGGATTTCTCCTGGCACTGGCTCTTGTAGAGGTCTCAGCTTGATGGCTCTGAGTAAGGGTTCTGATCTGCTGTACAGCTTCCTCCAAGTGGCTGCATCTTCCTTTCAGATTTTCGATTTCTTCCTTCTGCTTCTCAAGTTTTTTCCGCTTTGATCTGTTGTCTGCTTCGTAATCTTCCTTCAGCTCATTGAAATGCTTAACGTATCTATTGATCATGACTGTATGGGCTTTGCACATGGTGCATTCTTTGCTGAAGAGCCTGTCAAGGTTGATTGCTAGTTCCTTAGGATTTTACTGATCCTGATGATCCGCCATGTTACTTAACAGATTGCAAGAAGTAGAGCAGGAAGGGGAGAAATGGGGATCTTGGAGAGGAGGAGGGTCAGGGAGAAAAACGCTATTGCAGAGGAGTGAGAACTGGGGAGAGGGGAGCGATGAGCGCTGAATGTTGAAGAAGATAGCCTGCGAAGAAGAGTCGGAGCCTCTGTAACTATCAAGAGACAGAAGATCAGTTACATATAAAACTACAGAGCAAACTCTATCATTTACCAGAGGCGAGAGGCAGAGCACTAGATCCTTGTACGAGATGGCCGCTTCAAGAAGGAGCCTTCGTTTGGAGAGATCGCTAAGATGGAGCCTTGCGTTGTTATGCACTGTGGGAAGAATAATAGCAAGGCAGCAATAAATAGAAAAAGAGAGGTAGTCCCGATGCATAATCCAGTTCTGGGCGGATCTAGTCTTGGGAGGGGAGAGATCCTCAGAAATGATGTCTCTGATGTCAAATAGCTTGCAGAAGGGATGGGCTCGGTCACGCGCCCTGAGAATGGCTGCGCTACTCAGAGGCTGTATCATGAAGAGACAGTGCTTAGTGATCATACCCGTATCCTGAGAGAGGATTAGATTCCTTTGCTGCCCGGTTGGGATCCTGAGGGGATTTGAGAGTGAGGAGGGAGATTTGGGAGAGGACCGAGTATTCAGAAGGTGATTCCTGAGGTGACTAGTGTGCAAGAGTGATGGAATGGGGAAAGCCTGCCTAAGGAATGGCTTTTTCATAAACTTCATCATTTTCCTTGACCTGACCTGTCCGCCTGCCAGTGGCTTTGTTTGCTTGTTCATCCGCCTCTGTATTATTTCCTCTGAGAACGTGCTTGAAGGTGACATCGTTGATACTTCTAATGATCTCCATTATCCTGCTTTTAATGTTGTTTAGGGCCACTTGCTTGAAATCTTTCCCAGAGGACATGGCAGCTATTATAATTGTAGAGTCGCACATGATGAGAAGGTTTTGGAGGCCTAGATTTCTGGCGATAGAGGTCCCCAGGAGGAGGCTGTAGGCCTCAGCCTTGTTGTTGGTCATACAGCCTAATCCCCATTCATAATTGACTATGGTTTTCCCTTGAGAATATTTGATAATTCCGCCGGCTCCATCTTGGCCCGGATTATTTTTTGATGCCCCATCAAAGTGGAGGGTGGGTCTTTTCTACTTTTGAATCCAGTTATTGATTTCTTCCTTAGTTCCTCTCAGTTTCCAATCCAGATTTCCTGTTCCTTTGTATTCTTTATTTTGAATTCTTGTTTCGTACTTGAATTTGCTCATCCACTCTTTTACACTTGCATCTATCAGTTCTGGATCTACCTGGATTATCCCATTTGTTTCAATGGTCTCTGTAACGAGTGCAATCGTTTTGGCAAGAGTCTTGGAAATATCTGGCTTCATGTTGTTGAAAATGCACTTGTTTCTGGCGAGCCATATCTGCCAGCAAAGATTTGAGGGGATACTATTCCACATCCTTGTAGCTAGGTTCTTTCTTTTGCTAGATTGGGGAAAGCTTTTCCCCCAGCTTTTCTGAAGGAGGGTGATCTGGTTGGGGAGGTTGGCAATGATTAGAGGGCTGGTAATGAGATTCCAGCAAGACCTTGCAAAGGGACATTCTATAAAGAGGTGGCTACTGCTTTCCTCCTCCTCCCTGCACATGCAACATATTGAGGGGCCATGGATGCCCTTCTTCCTTAGGTTTTCCGCAGTAAGAATCTTGCCATGAAGGAGGGTCCAATTGAAAAGTTTAACCTTTGGCAGACATTCAACTCTCCAAGCTACCTTGTGAAGAGGCCAATTATTTATTGCTAAAGCGTTTTGGAGGGCTCTGTAGCCCTCTTTGACCGTGTAGAAGCCTCCATTTGGGTCCCAAACAAATTTATCTTCGACAATCTATTTATAGGGGCTGAGCCAATGAGAGAAGACTTGAGTTCTGTCCAGATGTTCATGAGGTCATTAGGGAGGGCGAGAGATTTCCAACCTTTCCAGCAGTTTTGATCCCACAGAGAGATATCATAGAGAGTTTTGAGGTTTGCCTCCTTCATCCATCGTTGCAGGGGCCCAAAATTTGGAAGAGATCCTTTGGCCTCCGAGCCCATAATTCTGTCCTCCCAAATGCTGATACCTCTCCCATTGCCCGGAGCTCGTGAGATATGAAGTTTGAATTGAGGGAGAGATTTTTTGATCAGCTTCCACACTGGAGTACTTTGTCTGTCAATAATGGTTTCTGTGAGGATATTGCTGTTGGCCCCATTCAGATATTTTCTCTTGATGATCTCTGTCCACCAAGCACCTCGCTCACTGAGAATCCTCCAGATTAATTTGAAGCCCATAGCCATGTTTGCAAGCCTTGGAACTCTAATTCCGAGCCCTCCTTTTGCTAAGGGGAGAATGACCGTACTCCATTTGACCAAGCTGAACTTTTTTGTGTCTTGCTTTCCTCCTTGCCACAAAAAACTTCGAATTATCAGCTCCATGTGCTTATGGATGCTCGCTGGAGCAAGAGTGGTGGCGAATTGATAGATTGGGAGGGTTGAGAGGATGGCCTTAATGAGAATTGTTCTGCCTGCTAAGTTAAGCCAATACACTCCCCAGCTCTGAAGCTTCCCTCTCAGTTTTTCAATTAATTTTACCCATATCTCAGTTTTGATTGTTTCCTTGGCTAAAGGCAACCCCAAATACATAAAGTGGGACCAGTTCCCTTGGGCAGGGATCTCCATGATTAAAAAAGATTCTCTGGGTTATGTGTCTTGGGACATTCCAAATGTAGATCATACATTTGTTATTGTTTAATTTACCTCCGGAAGCTTGGAGGAAGAGGTCCAGCGTTTCCTTGAACCTCCGAGCCATAAGGCTTGAGGCGCCTCCAATTAAGAGGGTGTCATCAGCAAAGAGGGAGTGATTAATCCCTTTGGACCCTCGGACTATATCGATCCCTGTTATTTCCTTTATCCTTCGTTTTTTCTCCAGATGCAGGCTTAGAATTTCAGCCATGATAATATAGAGAAAGGGAGAAAGAGGGCATCCTTGCCTCAAGCCTCTTGAACTTTTGAAGGCGATGTCGGGCCTACCATTGATGAGGGGAGCAGTCCAGTTGAAGGAAATGCATTCCATGACCCTGCTAATGAAGTGTTCAGAGATACCGAAAGTCTTCAATACGGCCTGAAGGAATGAATGGTTAACCCAATCAAAGGCGTTCGCCATGTCAAGTTTAATGATCATGCCTCTTTCCTTTCTAGACATACTGCTGTGAATTGCCTCCTGGATGAGAATTACATTATCCGTTATATGCCTCCTAGGGACGAAGCCTCCTTGGTTTTCAGAAATGAGAGAAGGGAGAATTTTTTTAAGCCTGTTTGCCAAGATTTTAGTGATGATTTTGTAGGATACATTGCACAGTGATATAGGGCGGAATCTATCAAAGGATTGAGGGTTAGAGTCTTTGGGGATCAGAGCCAGATGGGAGGATTTAATGCTGCTGCCCATTTTGCATTTGGTGAAGAAGTTTTTTGCCATTCTTATATAATCCTTCTTGATAATTCCCCAGTGTGTTCTGTAAAAGGCCACTGTGAAACCATCTGGGCCTGGAGCCTTGTCCAGGGGCATGCTGTGTAGTGACCATTCTATTTCCTCCGACATGATCTCCTTATCCAGATCTGCATTTTGGGCTTCTGAGATCTTGCTCTCGATTATATTGAGGAAATCCGGGCTTTCCAGGTAATGAGGATCAGCAGTAAGGAGAGTTTGAAAGTGTCGGGACGCTGCTTCCTTGATCTTCTCTTGTTCTGTTACAACCCTTCCATCCACCATTATCCTTTCAATGTTATTCCCTCCTCGCCTTAGTTTGAGGCTGTTATGGAAGAAAGAGGTATTTTTATCTCCTGATTTGAGCCAGAGGCATCGTGATTTCTATCTTTGCTCTTCCTCTTCCAGTCGGTTCTGTTTGTACAGTTCATTTTCTGTTCTTTGATCATCTTCAGTAACTTGGACGCTTTCCTTTTCTTGGTTCCACTGAGTTAGTTTCGCTTGGAGATCTATTTTCTTTTATCCTTCCTCCGCTGCGTATTGCCTAGCCCATTGCTTGATGCCAGTCCGAAGAAGTTTAAGCTTGGTTTCCCAGATGAAATGAGGGGAGCCCGAAATGTCCATTGCCCATTGATCTTTATCAAGTTTCTGAAGTCTTCTCTGTTGTCCCACGTTTTGTTGTACTTAAAGGGAATTGGTCCCATATTTTCCCCTTTGTCCAATTGTAGAGCCACTGGCTTATGGTCTGAAATGAAGCCTTGGATAATTGTGCTTTGTATTCTTGGAAAATTAGCCACTATTCTCTCTTGAGCCAATATCCGATCCAGCCTCTCTTTGATGTTGTTTTTACCTGTCCTCTTATTTGACTAGGTGAAACGCCCATTTTTGGGAGGGATGTCAACTAGACTGTGAGTTTGAATAATTTCTTCTAACGCCTCTCTTGAAGGGTCAGCATAGAAATTCCCTCCCATCTTCTCTTCAGCACTCCTAATTAAGTTCAGATCTAGGGAGATTGACTCGCAGCAAGAAGCTTTATCTCTGAAGTGGGGAGGGGCGTAGACATTATATATAGAGTATTCTTCTGTCGTGACTGAGCTTTGCATGTCTAACCTGATCCACCATCTGTTCTGCCTGCAATCTTTGAGTTTCCATTTATTTTTGTCCCAAATTGTCCCTATTCCACCTGAGGCTCCCAGTGCGCTCATTGCTATTCCTTCATAATTTCTACTTCTTTTCATACTATTTTGGAATTCCTGTTCAGTAATTTTGGTCTCCTGGAGTAGGAGGAAGTCTGGATGTTTTGATATCAGAAGGTCTCGGACTGCGTTGTCTTTTAGGGAGGAGCCCATCCCCCTACAGTTCCAAGAGACCAAAATCATCATTTACCATTTTTGTTGTGGACCCCGGATTTCTCTTTCATCTTCTCTCCACTTCCTTTGGTCTTGTCTAAATATGAATCCATTGGCTGTTGGGTCCTCGTGGCCATTTCTTTTGCAGTTGCCTCATCCCTTATCTCTTTGTTTGACTTCCTTCCTACTTTTCTTGGGGGATCAGTGGAGGTGATGTTCTCTTTCGACTTGTTCCTAGTTAGGATTCTTCCCACTGTTGGGGTGGGGGAGCTCTGCAGGGGGGAGGAAGGGGTTTCCATGGGGCCTTTCGGGGAAGGGGGAGGGGAAGGAGGGTCCTCTGCAGACAGAGATTCAAAAGGATTGGAGGAGGGAGGGAAGGAAGGGCCGGCTCCAGAGGGTTGGGAGGGGGAGATGGGGGTTTCAGAGGGGGGCTTCGAGGATGTTCCTGAAGGAGGGTTTGGTTTTTTCTTCTTCACAATTTCCCATGCTTCTTCTGGTGCTTCTACAGTGTTAACAGAGTCTAAAGATTTAGCTTTACTGCATCTATTAGCAAAATGTCCGTATTCATGACATACCTTGCACTTAAACGGCAGCTGCTCGTAGTCCACTTGCTGTATGTGCGTCCACTGATCGACTTTAAGTTTGATTGCTTCTGGTAACCCTTTTCCCAGATCCACTTCTACACATATCCGAGCGCATGCATGCATGTTCTCCTTTGGCTCCGATCTGTCAATATATTTCCCAACAGCGTTCCCAATGGCTCTTACGGATTCATCTCCCCAGCGGTGTAGAGGCAGGTGGGGAAGGCGAACCCATACAGGGACAGCATTGGGAACATCCATCTCAGGATCGAAGTCGGGGGTCCATCTGTTGAGGTAAAGACCTCGAGTATCCATAAAGTAAGGCCCATTTCGGAAGATGAGATTACGATCCTCCACTGTTTCGAAGAGGAAGGTGAAAAACCCCCTTCCACAGAACCTTATTGCTATCTTTCCTTGGACCATCGAGCTCCAGTTTCTTTCTACCCAGCGTTGGACAGTACGGGGAGAAGGCCAAAGCCCCGTGAACTGGCCAACCAGGCCTCTTTCTGCAAGCGCAACAGCTGCTCTCCTCGGTAGGGCTGGGGGGAGCGAGACTTCCGGAATTTCATCGAGTTTTTTGATGAATTTTGAAGCTGTAGGGCGGATTTTCTCCGAGGCATTCTCAGGTATGAGCGAAGCAAAGGACTTCATCAGATCATCCGGATCCAGGAAGGGAGGATCCATAGCAGGCAATGGCAGCAGCGCAGAAGGCGCTCCAGTGAAAGATCCGAGGGAGAGGAGGGCAGGAGGCCCTGAGGAAAGAAGGGCAGGAGGCCCAGGCGAGATGCAGAGGGGGAAGGCAGCCTAGCAGCGGCGCTACCAGGCGCAGGCGCGCAGAGGGGAGGTCAAAAGCGCAGCAGGGCGCGAGATCCAGAGCACGCAGCCACCCAGCATTAGTCGATGTTTTATTGTTATTCAACTTCAATTTTTAACATTACCATGAAATGACTCGGGATGTTTGAGAGTGGTTTTGACCTCATTGGGTTTCACATGGAGAAAGTAGAATTTTAGATCTCACTCAAAATCCAACTGACTTAATAGTTTTCTAGGATTTCAAAATTGGGGGGATTGCAACGCTACATTGGATTTTCTCATGTACGATGGTATGCAACTAGTATTTAATCAAAAGCACCAAGCCCTCTATGTACCTTGATGTTAGTGGCATTGGTTGTTGAAATCCTCTATCATGAGCCTACTAAAAAAAATACCCATCACTCAAACAAAATCTTGATTTTTCTATCCTATTTTAATGCTTAGAGGGTGATATTGATGACGAAGATCCCAATATAGAACATGATTTTGATGATATGTAGGTATTTGTTGTAGCATAGTTTTTTTTGGATTCTAGAGGCCATGTGGAGCTTGTTTGCTAATGTATTTTCGGTTTAGAGATGCATTGCACTCTGTGTTATTTTGGTTATGAGCACCCTTACATGCTATATAAATGAAAACTTTTGCTTATTTGTGTATAAATGGTTTGAACTCATATGGATGCAAATGAATATATATGTTTCTCTTTAAAATTTGAATATTTTATGTGTTTTTAGTTGACCAGTTTTTTGGTCCGGTTTTGTCACCGGTTTCCATATGGTTATGACCAGCTCCCGATCCGGGGGGTCTACTGGTTCATTAACCGGTCCGATTCTAATAACTATGATTCTTACAAAGTTTGATATTCGAGAGGAAATTGTTGCAAGATGCCCTTCAGCTGAAAGATTATGGCATTATAAGGAACTCCACCATAATATTAAATATGAGGCCACGAGGTGGAGCTTCAAGCTCCAAAAACCCTAATGGACCAATCTCGTTCAAGGATACAATGAAAGGAAGGTTGTCATTTTTGCTAATTAAACCAAAAAAATGTTAGGACCTTACATAGTTGAAGAAGTGGAACAAGCACTAGCCATGGAAGTAAAAAACTCACAGGTAAAAAAGTTATTTGTTAATCTTCAATCTAAGGTGTTAATATGCAAGTTTAATGGTTTTGGCCATGGTCTGAAGATTTACATCAGTGGGTGTTTACTTCCTAGACACCCAACCGTGACATCTATTTATGTTCATTCTTCATAGTTCCATTTGATACACAAAAGGACTTGGAGAAAGTTCTAAACAATGGGCCATGGTTTTGGGGTAGAGTCAGGCTCTTCATTACCCCATGGTTTCCAAATTTTGATGCCACACACATGTTGGTTACAACAATGCTAGTTTGGGTGAGATTACCAAATCTCCCTCTTCCTTTCTGGCACTGTTACTGCTCAAACTAGCAGGGGTCCTAGGAGAAGATCCTAAACAACAATTATTAGGCCAAGGGGGTTCAATGGAGTGATAGCCCACTGTCACCTGAGCTAAGGCTTCCTGCTCTTTACGGACTTTCACCAATGGGAGGAGTCCCAATATGAGAGGAATCACAGGAAAGGATGGATCAATGATAAGATATGGTGATTCCTAGAGCCTATTCACAAGAGAGACTCAATTAAATGATTTGCTTGTTTAAAAGGCAAGGTGATGGGCTCTCTAGGAAGGGCTAAGAGGAAACTTGAGCCTAGGTTTGGAGAATATGCTTGACAAAAAACTTCCTAGACCTAAGAATCCTTGTGGAGGAATGGTTTCTATGCAATCCTTGTGGAAATTGAGTTATAAAGTTGTGTAACCACAAAGAACCAAAGTGGACCCAAACAAGGCCAAGGATGGGGAGTTCATCAACAATAGAAGGGCTTGACCAGTTTAGGGAGGAGAATAGGATCAAAGGACAGATTCTCTTTTGAATTTTAAATACAATGATCCAAGTGAGGACACTAACCCAAAATCAACCTAGGGAAAGAAACGGTCTCGTGGCTAGGGCTTGCTATATCTTAAGATTCCACCGTTGGATTTGCTTTAAACTTGGAGGAGCTCGTGAGAAAACTTCAGCGCAATAGTTAACCAAAAATCAAGGGCTTTAGATGGCTACAATGAGATTTGTTAGATAACCTAGGTGACCTACTAAGGGTTAGCCCTAGAAGGAGTAGAAAAGGCAAGAAAAATATTCTTTTAGGTGACCACCAATGGTTGGATTAGTGCCTTGCCTTTAGGAGAGATGGAGTTAAGGAGATTTTGTGATTTGGAGAGACTTAACCCGATCAAGGAGACCTTTAGGAAACTTCGCATGGAAAATTAGGCCATGAGAGCAGCTACCAAAGGATTTTATACTTTGATATGCAAGAATTGATGACTTATCAAGGTGTCTTCAACAAAATTAAACCTCTAGGAACATTCATTTATGATACATGGCACATGTAATATATGCAGCTCTTCAAAAGTCCAAAACTTCCACAATTTTGCATAAATTAGTGCAAATTTCAGATCTAGAGAGCGAAAACCCCATACATTATTCACATGACAAGATAAATGTAAAGAATAGACATGAAAAAAACACCTATATGTACAATGCATATATCCAATCATCAAATCAAGACAAATTTGAAGGTCCAAGACCAAGAGAAAAGTATCCAAACATCAAAATTCATCCATGAAATCAAACTTGTCCTCCAAAGGGAATGCCAAATTCTCCAAAGAGCGACTAATCCAAACAAGTGATGATGAAAGGAATGAATGAGCCTCTCATCTATTTATACAATCCATAAGGGCGTTCAAATAGCCTAATTGGCCTAATTGAGCCCCAAATAATAAAATAATGTGCAACAATAACATTTGTTGGTGACAAGGCCGTGGGGGTTTGGTCTAGTGGCAAGCGGATGATTTGCTAAGTCATTCGTGCAGCTATGCAGGTCACGAGTTCAAACCCCAAGAATACCCGAGGGACGTTCAAGGCGGCCTGGGCAGACCCTCCTAGAGGTTATAGAGGTAGCCGATGGGATTCGACCCCGTGTAACGCGAGTACGATACCACCGCCGTTGCCGATTCCTCTAGTAGAACAAAAAAAAAAAAAAAAACATTTGTTGGTGACAAGCCCACCAAGATAGCTTAAAATAGAAAGATAAGCCTCTTAAGAGGGCAAAATAGTAGACATGATGAGTCGTTGGGCCATTGAGAAGGCCTAGTGGGGTCCAAAGTGTGCCAATGTGTGAGAATACACTCGAAACATAATGAATGAGGGGTTGGCCCCTTGATATCCAAGCAAGTCACATGTGGTGTCCCCAAGTGGGTGTGGGGGCACAATGACATCCTCATGGGTATCCAAGTCAATTGATAATGCCTGTAAACCATCTGCAAGGACAAGGATGATGACATAAGCCCTCCCTTTGTCTCATGTAGTGAGACACATCCTCATTTGGACCTTGGAACCTCTGCCAAGTGTGTGGTACAAGTGTCGGGCCAACTGCGCATGGTGATTTGAGTGCATCATCCTCATCCAAAAAGGTGGAACACAAGCAATCATTGAATGGTGTAGGGGATCCATGAAGTGCTCTCTGCTATGGTGGAGGCCCATGGCTCTCTACGCTCACCCTACAAATTCCACTATGGCCTTCTAAGGACTTAGACCCCGTATAGGGAGACCAAACCCCAAATGGAGACCCATCTGCAATCCTGCATAAGATCCAATGCATCCACTTGCCTTCCAATACAACAAATCATTAAAGTAATCAAGTAAAAGAGTTTACGAATCGTGGAATAAAATGGGCACTTTATGGTGGCATGCCCTTCCATAGTGGGCTTCGGCATATACAGGTGTCTCTAAGCTCAATAAGGGAGTTAACCAAAGACCCTATTAGGTGGTTTCAACCATTAAAGGGGGTGATCTGTCCATGGTACATCCATTAAGTGGTAGGTGGCATGTGATATAATCGTGGAATGGAGTGGGAATCAAGGGAAAGCTCCAGGCACATGCCTTGTTACAAGGGTAGCTATAATACAGGAAGCCCACATTTGGGTACATGGGTGTAGGAGGGAGAAATCATGGTACGTGAGTTACCCTACCCTTTGTTTTTCCACCCTTCTTCGTATGCCTTTTTCCTTTGATTGATTTTTCTTCATAACTGCTCGGGGCTCCAGGGGATGAGAGCATGACATGTCGGATACAGCAGTAGATACCCCCCTTTAAGGTGGAGTAACTCATTTCCCACCAAGGGTTGGGACAATCATGGGTTCCTTAATGTGAAGGGGGCTCATCTAGAGCCCATAGGAACCAGGGCGATAGCCATAGATAAGGGGTAGAGCTCATGTTTAGCTTTTGCCCACGTGCTAAATTCGTATGTCTCAACCATCTTTTGCATTTTGTGGTACATTTCCTGTTGTAAGTGGCCAAATTATGTTATTTCTTTTCTTTTTAGCTACATCAACATCCAGGGCATTATTTCAGGCCCAACCCAAGGTGTGGGCAAGGGGGAGGGGGAGGTTAACCCTATGCGAACCCAGTAGACAAATGTGGACCTGAATGGGAAAAGTGATAAATGGGGTTAAAATGAGTGGAGGGGAGCAATGTATATGGTGTCGAGAAGCGGGACCACCCAACCAAAATTGGGATTTCTCGTGTAGTGCCCTAAAGCTAATAGCCAGTAAAGGAGATCCCACGGGACTAAGATACAGGGCTAACCACCAAATCGGAAAGAGGAGACAAGAGCACAGACCTAGCCCACTCTTTTCGATGAATCCCCCCACCAATCCATGCCCAAAAGTGTCCATGATATGTAAACAAAATTGCTCTACTATATCAATGAAAAACCATACCTTCGGGGTTGGGAGGCCTACCTTCATACATACGATCATAACAGATGCGCAAGGGACCACATGGCTAGCTCAGGTGGCGGAGATAGTGGCACATCGAGCTATTTGGTGGCTACAAGGGGTTGTTGGCTACCGGACGAGGACCATCTAGGAGAAAAAATTTCTCCTATGGATACCACCCATAAATGGTGGGTAACAAGCACCATCTAATCCTAGAGGATATTGGAAACACTATGGGAAAATTTAAAAATATGGACTTTGATAGATCAGAAAAAGGTCTCTTCACATTTCCTAGAATATCTGTATAGATAGACCTCAGAAAAGGTCTACTTGATCATATCCAACTGAAACATGAAAATTTTCAGTGGACCTAGGTATTAGAGTATGAGAACACAATAATTAGATGTCGAATTTGTTTTCAAACAAGACATTTGCATAACACATGCCCACAGGCAAAAAAGATCCCCAAAAAATAACAACAAGGCAACCCCATAAGCCAAAGGGATGGAGGGTTCCTGATCCCCACCTTTCTGAAGAAGAAGAAGAAGAAGATATTATGGGGAATGCTCCGAATATGGATGCACAAGCACAACAAGGTAGCTAAGCAACAGAAGGGAATGTGAACCAGCCAGAAACCATGACCAATATCCAAAAATTCACTAAATTGGTAAAGATCAAAGCAACAGAAGGAGGAATCACTCAATGAAAAGGGCATGGGGGGCATCATGAGAACCCATGTGTATGAGGGTTTGGATTCAGATAAAGAAGCTTCACTACAGATAGCTAGAAATCAATTGGCAATAGTAACAGCTAACCCCAAACATGGGGTTTGGAAAAAAATCTAGAAAAAGAAAGGAAAAAAGGGGAAGTTACGTGAATATTATCACACTTAACCCCGAGAAATTGAAGTAATCTTTTATAGTTCTCTTTTTATGTTTCACAGTCCAACAGTTGATATGCTCGAATGCTTCACATCATCTACAAAATGTAATTTTGTTCCTTGTTTATAGGTTGTATAAAATTACGATTTTTTCTTCAAGGAAAAAAAAGAAACTAATTTTCTAATCTAATAATTACTTCCTAATGATCGTTAACAATTTATCTTTTAAGCCACTGATATCATTGAGCAATTATACACATAAAATCTCAACTATAATACAATGAAAACAGTAGGATCATAAATAGACCACCACGCACAATAGAGACAACAAATTTTCCCTGGGAAACCCAAACTTCGGAGAAAACCCAACAACTTTTCTTCGAGAAGAAATTGTTCTTCAACAAGGTTCACAATTACATAAATTGTCTAGAAAAATATGCCAAAAACCAAGTCCAAGACACTAGTCAAACCTGGCCAGATACCAACCAATGAATGTTGGTCAAACCACCCAAGAACACCAAAGTCAACGTTGGTCAACTGTCAAAATTTCAGCCTGTGGTCAAGCTCAAACATGCGATCAAATGTCTACAATCACAAATCTGTACTGCAATTAGCCTGAGTCAATGGTCAAACTTGGACTCGGTCAAATTCAATCAAACTTCAGATAATTGGCTCTTCTTTTGCATGTGTGGCTATCTTTTCTAAAAGATGTGTTGATGAGTGAGTAATCGAAATGAGGATGTCTCCTGTGTATTTATACTTTTCAAATGGGTGGGGTTTTGACCAAAAGTCACACCCTTTCATGGCAGAGCCGACTTGACTATTTGGACCCTACATGAACTCCAAAAATTAAACCTTTTATTTTAATTTCCATAATTTTCCTAGGCCAACTTATGAGGCCTTTTAACATGTTGGAATACCTCCTGATGCTACACAAAAATCAACAGTTAGTGGTCAACCAACAAAACCACCACATAAAGAATCCAAAGCTCCATCTTGGATCCTTTTAGTAAACTTCTAACCTTGCACCTAACTAGGGGGATTATCAAAAGTCAAAGATGATATTTAGACTTCAAGATTCGAAGTCCTATTAATCAATCACAAATTCAATCAACATATGGGGATTCCAACATTGCAAGTGGTCTCTTGAAACTCAATAATAATCATAAAGAATGGGAATGCTCAAACACGACAGTCGTTCACTTCTAGAAATTGGCGGTTTCTCAAGCATATCTTCATCGAAGCTCAGTTTAGCAATTTCAGATTGAAGATGACACAAATTGTTGGTACAATTATTCAAACTTGTGATTGATGGGGAGGACGTTAGATTGTGAGTCCCTAGACAATCACAAAGTCCGAGACCACATTGATGTGAGTTGTGTTGTAGAATCCATCGTTGTTTAAATTTCATTTTTAATATTATCACAAAAAATAAAAATAAAAAAATCAAATATTTTGTTTTAAAAAATCAAAAGAGAATGTGAAAGTCTGAAAGCAATGATTTATTTTATATTATTGATGGCATTCAAATCCAATGTAATATGGGGCCCCGACCCATATATTAAAGTTCGAGCGGTATCACAAGTTGTAAGCAAGCATGGGCTCGAGAAGTGCATAAAGTTCTCTGCGAGGGGCGTGACGAGCACGAGTTATAACTCAAGCTCAACCCCTACAGTTGACCATGACATCAAGATGTTTGACTGAGATCTACGGCCTGAGATTGTTGTGGGGGTTCAAGCCCGATGAACCTCCTGTACACTTCCTACCCCTGCAGTGGGCTACCCCCATCGCTTCACTCCATCTCATCGTCCACCACCCTCATTCATTATCGTCCACCTCATCCACTGTACCCTGTCACTTCATCTGCCACTCCATTAATTAGATACATTAATTACAGTTTTTTCCCTTCGTTTGATTATCATATGTATAAAAGACAAGCAAAACCCCATTGCATTAGCTTTTTGTTTTAGTAGTAAGCAACCTTGCATCCAGTTCAGCAGTCTGAGTCAGCAATTGTCCCGGCAACTATCATCAGCTACTGTCACCTACAGTCACCATGGCCAAACAAGTTCCTCATCAGTTATCCATACCCCATTAATGGTTGTCAAATTAGATATTTATGATACCCTCTGTACAATTAAACATCTTTCACTGTATCAAGAGGTTATTCTGAACCATAAAAAGTCTCCCATATTCATGGCAATGGTTAGGTCAGGTGTTTTCGCTGCTTTTGTCCCCATTTATTCCCTGAATTTATACAATGGCTCGCCTTAGTAATGTACCACAAGAAATGTTTTGTAATGAATCATTCAAGGGAGAACGTCTTTCTAGTCACCTCACAATTAATACACCAAGCTTTGAATTACCGTGTCTGGAACTTACACCACCTTTACTAAAGAATCTTTGATTTCTTATTATGATAACATGTCTCCTCAGGAGCTTTCTCATGTCACCTCTTTCCTGGCCCCTAAATCTAGTCAATTCTCCCTAGATGGCAATCTCTTCTCTTTAGAAATATTTGCAGTTGACATATGACCTATTTTGCAAGTAATTGCCAAGATTTTAGGAAAAGAAGACTCTAAGCAAGTGGATAAAGTTGTGCCGGGATTTTTCTCCTTAATGATGAAGCCAGAGATAGTCCTAGACATTCCAACATTCTGGGTAGATGTTATCAATACCCAATTTATGACTTTGCCTCTCACTAGTTCCTTCAAATTTCCTTCAGTCATTACTTATTTATTTCTGTACCAAAGTGCTGAACATTTTTCTGATTTGGGACTAAATGTTGTTGATATCAATAAAAAGAAGTAGTCAGTGGTATTCTGGACAGACCTGATAAAGGGTGATCTAGGAGATAGTGGTTTATTTGAGTTTACTTCTTTATTCCTTCCAGTGGCTTATAAAATTTTGAATGGAAGCCTACCCCCAACTTTTCTTCCTAAAGCTCAAGAGTGTCTTCAATTGAGTAAGGATGTAAGATGTGGGGATTGGTTCATCTTTGAAGAGCATGCAGAGATTAGGGTTTATGGAGCCTCTGTCAAGTCTTACATGTTACCTAAATTTGTGCCAATGAGGCTTTTTGCCCTTGAATTTATCAAGCAAAGCTTAAATGTAGATCAAGTTCATTTGTTCCTATGAAGAAAGGCTTCTTCTTCAAGTTGCCTAAAGCAGTGGGACCCTTCTGTTGAAGTTTCTAAGTTAGTTTAGAAACCCTTCATGCACTTTTTCTGATTTATTCCTACCTACTTGTTATTTTTCTTTAACAATTTGTTTACAAAGTAAATACTGAAAATAAACACCAGTGCATGCTCAACATATTACAGATCAACAACTAAAAGAAACAAGAACAAACACACCACATGACACCATTATTTGTGGACCAATGTCCCCGAAAAAACCCAATGCAGGAAGATCGATGCAGCTATCTGAGGGTTTTCTTATTAAGCAATATCAGAGAATAATCTGGGTGCCAAAACTGGCCTACCCAACAGACAATTTCCTTAGCAGTTATACCTCACAGTTTGAGAGAAATCTCTTGACTGAAACCCAGGAAAATCCTTCCAACAGCGCCTCAACACAAAACTGCTCTGCAACCCCAGCGTCTGCACAATCTGGACTGTGTCAGCCCCTCTCTGTCTTACGTTGGCCCTACGTCAGCTTTTTGGGCCTTTGCGTCAGACACGCTGGCCTCTCTGGTGCTCTGCGCAGCACTTGGCTGCCTCTGCATGGCCCTGCGTGAGCCCTTGCTGGCTCTGCGTCACTCTCCTTGGTTGTTGCGCTGCCCTCCCAGCACAATCTTTGTCTCATCTGTTTCTCTATACTCAATGCCCCTCAGCTGCTCTCCTGATCACTGATTCTATCTCTCTTAGCAAACCCTGCTCTAGAGAATAGAATGACTGATCACTCAAGTGTACTCTCCAAGTGACCCTCAAGCCTCCTCTTATACTTTTCCTATTGATGATTCAACGGCCGAGATTAAGTTCCTAATCAACGGCTAAGATAGATTTGGCTTGATCCATGTCTTTTGGACCATTCTACAACAGATTCATATTAATACACATTAATATTTTATTTTCCCTAAGTTTAGACTTAGGGACTCCATTAAAAATATTAATTATTTTAATATCTCATGATCTGTTTAGAATCTACCCAAACCCTTTCTAGGTATTGGAGATCTCATGTGCCCCAACCTCTCCACCAAATTTCATGGCTAGAGCATCTCCAATGCTACCCCAAATAAACACTCCCTCTTAGCGAGGATTGTGCTCTAGCAATACTCCTCACTGAGTATTACTCTGATCATCTGGCATCGGTACCTGTGCTGATGTTAGGCCTTCCTGCCCAACATCCTCTGCACTATTGCCTCCTGAACTGTTGCCCATGGTTCTGCCACTACCACTGTTGCATCTGTACAACAGCTCCCTCTGCATCTGTGCTGTTGTTGTCCTTTCTCCCAGCACTGCATCCGCACTGCACCTCCTCTCATCAGCCTGCTTCGTGCTGCCAACTACTACACTGCAACTCAGTTACTGAGAAGTAAGCAACTAATCTCCCAACTGACCTCCATGTTGGGCTAGAGACACCCACTGATGTTGAAGCTCCCTCTGTCACTGACAAGTGCTCCGTCTCTAACCTCTGTGCTGCTGCAACAACTCCCTGCTTCTCGCACTGTTGCACACCTCTCTATGCCATCCTGCACTGGTGCAACACTCATGTGCCTCTCGCACTGCTGCAGCCTGCTAGCTCTACGTTGTCTCGGGACTCCTGCACTATAGCTCTCTCTGTCGCTCCATCCGCATCCCTCTCTACCCACCTAGCCAATCCTACTTCTCCTCGTCGGGACTCCCGTAGCAAGGTCTAATCCAAGAGGCTAAGTACCTCGAGGATCTTGCCCCTCATTGCATGTAATCCATTTGACTACAGCTCGATGTCTCCCCACTTCCGCTCAAGTGCCGTGTGTGCACTCATGGCACAGTCATCGTCTGTCAAAACTTCCTTCTTTGCCTGTGCTGGCGCTGCCTTAGTTTCGGAAGACTCTCCCTTACTCTTCTTCGTTGGGCACTAGGTCACATAATGACCCATCTCCCCACAGTGGAAGCACTTGATCTTGGAGAGATCTTTCTTCTTCCGCTTCTCCTACTTCCCCTCAGAGATGCTAGGGCCACATCCTCCTCCTCCTCCTTGACATTGATCCCTTTTTTGCTGCTACCTATCTTCGACTGCCGCTTGATCTCTTCCTGGCGAAGAGCTGCCCACATCTCGTCCCAAGGTAGGAGAGTCCCTCTGCCTAGGATACTCTGAACAAACACTTCCCAATCTTCTGAGACAGTGTTCAAGGTTGTCCTCACCATAAGCTCCTGATCCGGTGTCGCTCCTACAGCAGTCAATTGGTCTCGAATCTCATTCAGTCCTCCGAGGAAGGTGTCAATCGATTCACCCTTCTTCATTTGATACGACCTCATCTGGTTCTCCAGCAACATTCTTCTCTACACAAAAGTATGTTGGTACAGGTTCTTGAGAGCCTCCTATTAGCCTTGTTGGCGTTTGGCCCAAAAATGGATCCAAAACACTCCCAAAGTCTCCAATGTTTGCCTAAAATCATGCCAATGGACCCAAATATGCTCTTGAAGTCTTCAAATATTGTTTAAGATCATCCAAAGATCGAAACAATCACATGCCAGCAACCCTTAATAAAAGGGAGGAAAAACACTATCGGGAGGCTAAAACACTGAAAAAACAGTGAAAAACCATGTATTGAAGGCATGCACAGTCCAACGCATAGCAGTCGTTGGATCTGGCCGATCAACAGCCCAAATCTAAGCGGCAAATCGCAATCGGCAAATCGCAATCGGCAGATTTGATCGGCGGGCAGTGGCAATCGGCGCAAGATACCCCCGATCAACGATCTCCAATGATCAGATCGGCAGGTCACATCAACGGAGGCAAATCGGCGCAGACAATATGGGCATTGTGATTGCAGTCGGTGATTATATGTGGACCCGTCGATCAAGCGCGCAGATCGACGGCCCACATTGCATTGACGGATTGCAATCGGAGAAACCTTAAGGAGCAGCCGATGCGATAAGAACCGGACCCAACGGCATTATAAGTATTATTTTACAATATTTTATTAGAATAATGCTATTTAGTATTTAATGCTCATTCTTATTGGTTGTTTCTATTTTTATCTCTTTAGCAGTTTCTTAGAAGAAACTGATTGTTTCTATTTCCTAATAGAAACTTGATGTTTCTATTTCTATAAATATCTATATATTACTTATTGAGCGTCATTTGCTCATGTAAATCAATTCAATTCATTCATTGATTATGGTATCAGAGCCAAGTTTATTTTTTCGAAATAATTTTTCATTTGTTTGAAAAATTCCATGCTTCTTTTCAAAATTTGCTTTCTCGCTATTTGAGTTGCCCTCCTGTGGTCTCGTGAGGGTTTCTAGTGTCGTCTTAGAGGTTCGATATACTGCCCTCGTGCTTCGTGCTGGCCAGGCTCGAACCACTACTCCCATCCCGCCTCATCGTTGTTCGAATTCAAATTCTTTTTTACACTAAAAGTGGGAGGAACGTGATCGAGTCTTCGCTATAGCGCTTTGCCGTGAAGGCCAAGTCTAGATTGTACTCTGTCTCGATCTGCTTCAGATTTTTTTTGGGCCTGTAGATCTGCTGTTTGGAACAGTCACGGTTCCAAATTGGAATTCGTGGTTTTTTGAAAATTCTGCGACTTTGAACTCGAAGAATCTCAGGCGAGGTTTGAAAAATTCGCGGTGAATACAATACCTCATATCCGCAACGTTGGCCCCGGGACGTTGGCACCTGTAAGTCCGTGAGACATCTTTCTTTGCGCTATAGTTTCTTGCAAAGGTCGGGTTTTTGCTCTTTTGCGATTTGAAATCCAATGTGTGTCATTGTTGCCGACGCGGTTTCCCTCCACGTGGAGTCACAATTTCTTTGGTCATTGGTGGGGATCCCGCGGTAAAGAGCACAAATGATTCATATCTGATTGCGCAGAGCCCAGAACTACGGCTTTAATCTTCTCAGCCCTTTCTTGATTTTCCATTTGCTGAATTGAAAAATCCGCATGTATCCTTCGCGTGAATTTTTTTTATCGTGATTCCATCCGTCCAAGTTCCAGTTGAGAATCATCAAATTTTGCAGCAGTTTGGATTTCCCCCCATCATTTACACCATTAGTATTGCACTGCTACGGCTTTTGTTCTGACTGATGCTGACCGGACGTGACATTTTGGTAACAGCGATCAAGCTGAGGGTGTGGATCGTGGCTGCGTGCGTATTCTCTCCATTGAACTTAGTTTTGCAGTGCGGAAAGATCAATTCCTGTTGTACACGTTGAGACAGGCGTAGTGGGCACGCGCAACAGACAAACGTTATCTCAATACAGATTTCCAAGTACAGATTTGATGTGGGTTTTGTGATACCTCAACTGGGCAATCATCAGAATTTCCTGGGTGTATTGTTTTCTGTGCCTCGATTTTTTTCGAGTCAGCTGGCATCTGCATTGAAAGCCGAGTCAGAGTCCTTTGTTGTTTTTAGTATCTTAGGAAACGTGCAGATGGCCTCACTAACCAATCTGATGTTGGAAGGCAGTCAACGCTTTAATGGCACCAATTATAACATCTGGAAACAGAGAATGTTGACCATTTTTGAATATAGGCGTCTTGACCAACTCGTTCTTAACAAAGAGCTCCGTCCTGGTACAGCTGGTAGCGATCAAGATAAGTTTGATGATCGAAATCGAGAGGTTGTTAGGCTTCTCAAACTCTGTGACTGATGATCAGTTACCGCAGATTCCTTCCGGCAAGACAGCTGCCGAAATCTAGCAACATTTGAAGGAATTGCACGAGACATCCAACAAGAGCAGAGCTTTCTTTCTCAAGAATCAGTTGTTCTCCATCATGATGGATGAACATATGTCTTTACAGGAACATCTTAACAGGATTAAAGACATTCGAGATCAGCTCGAAGCCATTGGTCGGACCATGGAGGAAGAAGATATGGTAGTCATCACTCTGAAAAGTCTACCAAAATCTTATGAACATTTCATAGAAACACTCAACATTACCACCACAAATGCTGATCTGAAGTTTTCAGAGTTATGCACCAAACTCCTGCAGCAGGATCGTTGGAAACAACAGTTTGGTAGTGGTGCTTCATCAGCCTCCTCAGAAAATGCTTTTGCTGCCAAATATCAGTCCTCTCAGTTCTTTCAGCAAAAAGGTTCTTCTCAGCCTTTTGATCCTGCTAGGAAGAAAAGTGTGTAGTGTAATTACTGTCACAAGTTCAGCCACATGAAGAAAGATTGCCGACAGAGGATTGCTTCTGAACAGAAGAAACAGGGAGGGCCCCATCAGACAGCGAATGTTGCAGAACATTTCGAGCAGACAAAATCTGCCTTTTACGCCTTTATGGCTACAAGGTCTTCAGAGCATGTCCAGTCTTCTGCCTGGTACATTGACTCTGGTGCATCACGCCATTTCTCTCACAGGTGTGACTGGTTTATTGAATTCTCACCTTTCACTGATTTTGTGGTATTCGGTGGAGGTGAAAAGTACACAGTGCTTGGCAGAGGTACAATTCAGGTCCAGTCTAGTGGGCTCACACTCATCTTCCTGAATGTGTACTATGTTCCTGGTATGGAAATTAATCTGCTATCTATCAGCCAGATTATGAGGAACTCTTCTCAGCTTGATGTTGTGTTCAGTGCGCACAAGTGCTCCATTATCGACAGGGAGACTAGTCTTATAGTTGCTGTTGGCCTAGAGGATCATGGTCTTTACAGGCTTTTTGACACTGGTGATTCTCTAAAAGTGGCTCTAGCAGCTCGTGTTTCTCCCATCAGCACTCTTTGGCATCAGCGATATGGGCATCTAAACATGCAGTATCTCTCTCAACTCTCTCGGGAGGGACTTGTGTCAAGATTACCTGATATTCAGACTCAGCAGTTGGGAGTATGCGGCGCCTGTCAAGCTGGCAAGCAACATCGGTCTTCATTCAAGGATGGAGAATCTTGGCGCGCATCTAAGGTACTCCAGTTAATTCATGATGATATTTGTGGTCCTATGAATACATCTTCTATTACTGGTTGCAAATATTTTTTGCTTATTGTAGATGATTTCAGTAGAAAGATGTGGGTGTATTTTCTAAAAAATAAATCTGATGCATTTAGTACCTTTCAGAAGTTTAAAACCTTAGTTGAAAAAGAGTCTGGTTGTAATATCATGACTCTTAGGACAGACAACGGGGGGGAATTTTGTTCTTCTGCTTTTTCCAACTTCTATGATACTCATGGCATCAAATGCCAATTAACTACACCCTACACTCCTCCGCAAAATAGTGTTGTCGAACGCCGCAACCGTACGGTTGTTGAAATGGCTCGTTCGATATTACAACACGAGTGTTCCGAACAAATTCTGGGCTGAAGCAGTATTTATCGCTATCTATCTTCTTAACCGATCACCTACTCAGGCTGTTAAGGGGAAGACTACCGAAGAGGTTTGGTCTGGCCGTAAGCCTAAGATCAATCACCTCAAAGTATTTGGCTCAGTTGCATATGTTTGGATTCCAGCTGCTAAGCGCTCTAAGTTGGATTCCAAAAGCCAGAAACTCCTGATGACAGGTTACAGTGATCATCACAAGGCCTATAGGCTGATAGATATAGCCACTAGTCGTCTTAGCTTCAGTCGGGATGTAGTATTTGATGAAGACATAGGACTCTTTCAGTCTTCTCCTTCTGAGCAGTGTTTTGAGGATCAGCCTCACAGTGTTCTTCTTCCGGTAGGTCCACCTGATGGGAGGGATGATGCAGCATCAGTATTTGATAATACACTACCTGAGCTTTCTCTGGAAAATAACACTCCTCTTGCTGCTCCTATTGTTCCTGAGCCTTCTCCACCTCCTCCTAATATTGGTTGCTCTACTCTTCGGCCTAAATGGTGGGCTAAAACCATTGGTGATCTCCGGGATAATGAGCTCCTTGAAGGTAGAACTTCTAGACATAAGAGCACAGTAAATTTTGCTCTTATGGCTAACCTGCACAGTATTTTTTGAGCCTCAAACCTATTCAGAGGCTAAGGGTACATCTGAGTGGGAACAAGCTATGGAAGCTGAATTCCAGAGTCTTCAGAAGAATCACACGTGGACCCTTTCTGATCTTCCTGCAGGGAAAAATCCCATCAGCTGCAAATGGGTGTATAAAGTGAAATACAAAGCTGACGGAACCCTAGACAAGTATAAAGCTCGTCTTGTTGCTCGAGGGTTCTCACAGAAGGAAGGCATCGACTATGAGGAGACCTTTGCTCCTACAGCCAAGATGAGTACCATACGGCTTGTCCTTGCCCTAGCAGCTCAGTTCAATTGGAAAGTTCATCAAATGGATGTAAAGAGTGCTTTCCTAAATGGTGACTTACAGGAAGAAGTCTACATGACACAGCCTCCACGATTCAAGGTTGCCGGTCAAGAACAGAAAGTGTGTAGATTAGTTAAAGCACTCTATGGATTGAAACAAGCTCCTCGGGCTTGGTACATGAAAATTGATCAGTACCTGACAAACCATGGCTTTCAGCGGAGCCCATCTGATGCAAACCTGTATATCAAGTATACTGGTGATGATATTTTGTTTGTGGTTGTCTATGTGGATGACCTTATCATTACTGGAAGCTATGCACATTTGATCCATGAGATCAAACAAGACTTATGCAGCACCTTTGATATGACAGACTTGGGACTTCTTCATTACTGTCTGGGGGTTGAAGTCTGGCAGACTGAAAACAACATTTTTCTCTCTCAGTCCAAGTATGCCAAAAATCTTGTGGACAGGTTCAGAATGCAGGATTGCAAACCAGCCACAACTCCTATGGAACCAGGGCTCAAACTTTCAGCTCAGTCATCCTCCCCCCTTGTGGATGAAACTTTATTCAGGCAATTAGTGGGCAGCCTCATCTACCTTACTGCCACTAGCCCTGACATCAGTTTTGCAGTGAGCTACATTTCTCGCTTCATGTCAGCTCCTATGGTTGATCATTGGATAGCAGCAAAGCGTGTGCTACATTATGTGTGTGGCACTCCTGATTATGGACTCCTATACACTCGAAGTTCTGATCCTATACTCAGTGGTTACACATATTCTGACTGAGCCGGTTCAGTTGATGACCGTAAATCTACAGCTGGGTATGTGTTTAGTCTAAGATCCAGTGCTGTCACCTGGACTAGTAAGAAGCAGCAGGCAGTGGCTCTCTCCTCAACAGAAGCAGAGTATCGGGGAGCAGTTAAGGCATCTTGTGAGGTAGTTTGGCTTCGACGTATGCTTGTGGATATGCATGTTTCCCAAACAAGTCCTACTCCCTTGTTCTGTGATAATCAGGGAGTGCTCAAACTTGCCAAGAATCCAGTCTTTCATGAGCGAACAAAGCATGTGGAAACCCATTGCCACTACATTCGCCAGCTTGTTGAAGACGGATCTGTTCAGTTGCAATATGTTCCCACAACAAAGCAGCCCACAAACATCTTCACGAAGCCTCTTGGTCCTGATAAGTTTGTAAAATTCAGAGGGTCTATTGGTGTTGTAAATAGATTGAGCATTAAGGGGGGGTATTAGAATAATGTTATTTAGTATTTAATGCTCATTCTTACTGGCTATTTCTATTTTTATCTCTTTAGCAGTTTCTTAGAAGAAACTGGTTGTTTCTATTTCATAATAGAAACTTGATGTTTCTATTTCTGTAAATACCTCTATATTACTTATTGAGCGTCATTTGCTCATGTAAATCAATTCAATTCATTCATTGATTATATTTCAGGTCCACGGGTAAGCCTTTTTCAATGCATTTTTGTGTATTTTTGTTCTATAACGAAATACAAAGGGAAGCTTGGTTTTGCGATATGCGATAAGACCTGGACCCGAAAGGGTCCGAAAAGGGAAATATTTGAAGTCCGCCAAAGGCCATTTTCATGTGTTTTCAGTGTTTCGTGTGTATCTCCAAATACAAAGGGAAACAAGGGACCAGGCCATCTGCGATAGGCGACAACGACCCAAAAGGCGGACCCGATAGGAAAATTAGCTATGTTTAAGGACTTTTTAAGTCCAAAAGAAACAAATATTGGCAAGATTTTATAGTATTGCAGTGTTTTCTGTGTAAAATAGAAAACGCTCATTATTAAGCATTTTAAAGGGAAAACAAATGCCCGAAGACCCATTCCACCACATAGCAAAGTCCGAGAGACAGATTGTCAGGAAACAAAGACGGGAAAGGGAATAACAAGGGCCACAGCACGCGCAGCTTGTCCACAACAAACAGAAATATCATGGAGCAAACAACACTCAACCAAAAACAACAGAACCGATTGTGGGGGATCTCTGGCACGAGAGAGCTCCCAGACAGCGCACCAAAATACCTGAGTGTGGTTACTCTTCTGTCAAAAGAAGGAACCTCCGATCCATGCTTGCCTAGTCAAGGCATCAAAGTTGTTAAAGAGACACAGGGATAGATTAAGACCTCTCGAGCCTCAGAAGGCTCGAAAGCATTGTAAAGAGTTATAAATATCTGAAAGCAAAATGTAATAAGGGTTCAACTTCTGGAGACTATTGAGACTTTGCTACTCAAGCTTCTCATCTTCATTCATTAGCAATATAAGCTTCTTTTGTTGTTACATGTTCAATGTCCATTTTCTTTTATGTTCTAAGCTTGCACTTGAACAAGTTGTTCAGGTTTCTTCTGTATCTAATGTCAGATAACTGTCATCTTATCTCTGCGTTGATAAATTAGATTTGCAAGCTTCTTTTACTGCCTGTAGCTAGCCATTCATATGTGTTTATATATGCATTTGCCGGTACAGTCAATGTTCTCATTTACTCCCTGTAGCTAGCCATTTGTATGTGTTTATATATGCATCTGTCGGTACAGTCAATGTTCTCATTTACTGCCTGTAGCTAGCCATTCATATGTGTTTATATATGCATCTGCCGGTATAGTCAGTATTCTCCATCTATTTTATTGAATCTACAAACTATTGAGCATTAGTGATCTAAGGCCTTGTAAGCTAAGGGTGTTCATGCATGTCTTGAATAAAAACAAAGTTGAAATGGTTATCTGGCTTGATCCAAACCATCATTCATTCCAATAGTTCAGAGAACAATATTGAAGATTATATGTTACCAGGCATCTCCGATCTGCAACCTAGGAGAGTTTCCTGGAGTGATAACACCTCCCACATCTCAATTGTCGTTTTTTTCTCGGCTATATGTGGTACCACATGATCCTTGACCTCGTCAAGGATAATGCACTTGGCCCTCGCCATCGCCTCTTTGTACTTGTCATTATCATTGGGGTCGACTAGGATAGTTATAACCTTCAAGGCAAAGTTCTTGACACGATTCCTGTCAAGCACTGATAAGATTCTGGCCTTCCAGACTGCGAAGTTCGATGCTCCGTCCAGTCTCTCTTGGTCTCTTACCCCGTGAAGTGCCATGACGCTCCTCTACTTCCCTCCTGGAAGTTCTTTGTTCGACTCCTCTGAGCCTCTACTTCCCGTCTGGAAGTTCTCTTTTGGACTCCCTCTGAGTCTTGATTTCCCTCCTGGAAATCCTTCTGCCACTTGTCGAGATGCCCCCTACTCTGATCGTCTTGTGCAACTGCACTGTTGATCCAAGTTCCTTGGCTAGAAACCTTCAGTAACAACTCCTCTGGCCCTACTCTGTTAGGTATTGTTCTCACTACAGTACCTCACCAGCTCCACTCTGCAAAATTTCTACAGCCTTCTAGACTCCAGCAACTGCCTCTCTGTGAACTGCGTCAACCCCTCTCTGCCTCACGCTGGCTCTGCATCACCCGAGATGGGTCTGCGTCAGACTTGGGATGCCCTGCGTCAACCCTCTGGCTCTTTGTGTCAGCAATGTTGGCCTCTTTGAGGCTCTGCGCAACTCCCAGATTCTTCTGCGTGGCTCTGGCTACCTCTGCGTCACACTTCTTGGCCTTTGCGCTGCTAGAAACAACTTTTGTCACCTCAAGACAACTATTTTCTACTGTTATTGCTCTGCTTGGTTGATGTCCCTTAGTCCTCCTGCGATCTGCAATCACGCTTTGATACCATGTTGAAGTTTCTAAGTTTACTTAGTTTAGAAACCCTTCATGCACTTTTTCTGATTTATTCCTACCTACTTGTTATTTTTCTTTAACAAGTTATTTACAAAGTAAATACTGAAAATAAACATCAATGCATGCTCAACATATTACAGATCAACAACTGAAAGAAACAAGAACAAACACACCACATGATACTATTATTTTTGGACCAATGTCCCTAGAAAAACCCAATGTGGGAAAACTGGTGCAACTATCTGAGGGTTTTCTTATTAAGCAATATCATAGTACAATCTGGGTGTCGAAATTGGCCTACCCAACATAGAATTTCCTTAGCAGCTATACCTCAAAGTTTGAGAGAAATCTCCTGGCAGAAACCCTGGAAAATCCTTCCGGCAGCTCCTCAGCACAAAACTGCTCTGCAACCCCAACGTCTACCCAATCTGGACTGCGTCAGCCCCTGTCTGTCTCACAATGGCCCTGCGTCAGCCTTTCTTGGCTTGCGTCAGCCCTAGGAGGCCCTATGTCAGCTTTCTGGGCCTCTGCGTCAGAGACGCTGGCTTCTCTGGTGCTCTGTGCAGCACTTGCCTACCTTTGTGTGGCCCTGCATGAGCCCTTGTTGGCTCTGCGTCACTCTCCTTGGCTGCTGCACTGCCTTCCAGACACAATCTCTGCCTTCTCTGTTTCTCTATACTCAATGCCCCTCAGCTGCTCTCTCGATCATTGATTCTATCTCTCTTAGCAAACCTCGCTCTAAAGGATAGAATGACTGATCACTCTGGTGTACTCTCCAAGTGACCCTCAATCCTCTTCTTATAATTTTCGTGTTGACAATTCAATTGTCGAGATTAAGTCCCTAATCAATGACTAAGATTAGATCTGGCTTGATCCATGTCTTTTGGACCATTCTAACACAGATTCATATTAATACACATTAATATTTTATTTTACTTAAGTTTAAACTTAGGTACTTCATCAAAAATATTAATTATTTTAATATCTCTTGATCTGTTTAGAATCTGCCCAAACGCTTTCTGGGTATTGGAGATCTCACGTGCCCCAACCTCTCCACCAAATTTCGTGGCTAGAGCACATCTGATGCTAACCCAAATCAACACCTTCATTGTAAACACCAGATAGGCTGCCCAAGAGTTTGAGCACTTGACAAGTTAGAGGAAGCACCAAAGTCAAATGTACCATTATGCAGAAAATGCAAGGAATGGATGATTGAGCAGACCAAAGATGCATCAGCAAGACAACCTACTAAGCCACAAATTCAAACAGCGAGCAGCAATCACCAATCATACTCTAATTTTTGTTACTTCTTGTTATCTTATTTTCTTGAGAAGAATGAGGTGTCTTTTAGCCTCTAATGTAATAATCTGTAATGACTTTTACTTTAGACAGTTAGAAGATAGTTAAGCAGTTTGACAGTTTTGGTAGTTACCAACTGTCCCATGATGTATAAAAAGAGGCATAATTATAGAAAAGAGATCCGAATTTTGAAGAACCTGGGGACTATGCTATTGTATTTTTGATAAATTGATGATTAATGAAAGAATCAACAGTTTTCCACACATTGTTGGGTATGATTTTGTAATTTCTCTGTTATGTATCATCATGTTTCTTCTTTTCTTTAAGTATGGTAATGAAGTTGCAAGTCTTTGTTTACTTATGTAAATGAAGTTAAAATTCCTTAAAAGAGCGCTCCTATATTTAAAGTTTCTACTTCTATTATTCTTCTAGGTTAAGGATAATAGTTTCCGTGAAAAACAACATATTCTCTCTAACTTCTCAAGGCATTCTTCACACAACATTTACATCCAGCATCACATGGCATTCTAAGATTTTCATGTCAGCTAATTATTATACAAATAAGTGACATGCATAAATAAAATTAATGTCTTAAGCACAATTTCTACATAGCCAGGAAATTGGTTTCTGAAGAGGCAATAAGTTATAAACCTTATCCTTGATGAGGTGTTGTCATGATCCATTGATGAGTCGTCAGTGAGATCTAGATCTAGAATGGTGAAATTGATGTACAATAAATTCAAATCATGAGATCAATACAATGTGTTGAGAATGGCATAAACTTGCCTTCTCCACCAAAATTTTGCCTCATTTGTGCTTTCTCTAGTTATTAACTATTGGGTCACAACATCTTAATTTAGCACCAACGAAGACAACTGCCACATTTGCCCAAAACAACCTCATGTTGCAACCAAATAGAACCTTCCTCATCCAATTCTGGAACGTTGGTTTGAGCTTTGCAATTGAACCCAAGCACTTTCCTTAAGTAAGTCACATAAAGGATTCAACAGTGGAGTTTTGAACACTAGGGCAAAACCAAATTGTAAGCCACTAGACCTATAGAGATTTGTACATAGCATTGGAGACACAAAACCACTTAATCCCCCTTGTCAAAATGCCATTTAGACCAATATTGATCAGCTTATTGCTTTGTGCAATTTTGGGCCAATATCAAATTATCTTTAAGGGTACGAAGAATGTTAACATGAGAATATCAAGGTGTTGTCCACTGCCTAAACCTTAGAGAACCCTGGCAAGTACAATATCACTAACAAGGATAGTTGTTCATAGATTACCTCAAAAAGGGTAATTTTGTGCCGAGAAGCGCTCTACAGCCTAGTATATGAGGGAGATGTCACGTAACGTTACATTACATTAAACAAATTTAAAAAATACATGGCAGCCAGTAATGAAAAATAAAGAATAAAATTGACAACATTAGCTCAATTAAACTTTTTAACAAAAAACAAATACAAAATAATATTGTCGATCATAAAAGGAAATAAACCGTAGGAAAAATTCATAAAAAACAAAAAATTTATAAAATTTGTTTAGGAGGATCGGTGTTGAAATGTTTAATCTTCCAAATTCTTAAACTATATTTGTAACTTATAGTAATGAAATAAAATTATTTAATTGTAAATTTGCCTAGCTTCATATTGCAAAAACAATCTCCCCCATCTATAAAACTTACCAACAACTTATTTATCAAAAAACATTAAATTAGATTTTATCTGTAATATAAAAAATCATATAAGATTGTTTGCCAAAACGTGAAACTGAATAAACACAATCAACTCTTATTACATATTACATGTAAAATATGGCATGAAATTGGAATACTTACAAAACTAAAATGTTGCCTATAAAATTACTTAAATTGACATCAAAGTTAAAACATGTTTGTGTGAGATAATGTTTATGAAAGCAAAAAAATAATTAGTATTTCAAATATATAAATTATGTAAACTGATTTAATAGTTAAAAATGTTTTTGTGAGTTAAATTTTGTTAACGTCAAAAAAAATTAGTATTTTTGAAATATAAATCACGTAAATTGATACGATAATTAAAATGTTTTTGTATGAGGTAAAGTTCATACAAGTAAAAATTAATAAGTATGTCAGATACATAAATTATGTAAATTGATATTATACTTGAAATGTTTTCAAGGTAAATTTTATCCAAGTGAAAATTAATAAGTATTTCAGATATATAAATTATGTAAATTGATTTCATAGTTAAAAAAATATTGAGTAAGGTAAACTTTATCAAATAAAAAACAATAAGTATTTCTAATATATAAATTATGTAAGTTGATATCATAATTAAAATGTTTTTGGGTACGATAAACTTTATCTAAATAAAAAACAATAAGTATTTCTGATATATTAATTATTCAGGTTGATATCATAGCTACAATGTTTTTGTGTGAGGTAAACTTGATCAAGTAAAACTTAATAAGTATTTCAAATATGTAAAGGAAAAATTATACACACACATATATATAGAGAGAGAGAGTTTACATGCTTTTTTCTAAGGTAAATTTTAACCAAGGGAAAAATAATATATATATATATATATATATATTTGAAACATTTTTTGTCAAAGAAAAATAAATGATCAATGATAATAATATTTTAAATGGAAAATAACGCTACAATAAATTACATAAATTACATTATAGTTAAGATGTGTTTGAGGTAAATTTTATTGAAGTAAATACTTATGGATAGGTGTATAATTTAATTGGGCTTAAACTACTCAAATTTGCAAATTATAATCCATTATAGGAAAAGAGAAAAACTCATGAAGGATAATTTAAATGTAAAACAAAGTTACAATTTTTTAGATAATTTAAACCAGCCTAGATCCATCTTAAACCTGGATTTATCAAGCGCTGAGAGGATCAAATCTCTCGACATGCAAACGTCCTTTTGAGTGCAAAACTTGAGGAAAGGTTTGCACCTCAAGATATTTGATCCCTCTCAACGCTTGATAGAGTCGAATTTAAGATGGATCTACGCTGGTAATAGAACCATCATAGGTAGTATTGTACAACCATTCAACTAAGGGTAACCACTGGACCCATTGAGCTTCTCGTTTTGAAGGAAAACAATGTAATATGATTCTAAACATTAGTTTACGACTTCCATCTGGCCCCTGGGTTGGGTGTGATATGTTGTGTTAAGACTATATTGGGTGCCTTGAACTCGTAACAACTCCTACTAGAAATTATTACTTAAGGTGAACTCATGATTGGTCACAATAGATTTTGGCATGTTAAGTAGTTCAAAAATATTGTTCATGAAGACTTGTGCATGAAAATTTCAAGCTCTAGGAGACTAATGTCCTTGTGATCTCAATCAAACAAGTAAATTGTTGAATTTGATTAATGTTGAAATGAAAAGTTGATTTGAAGGACTAATTATCAAAATCACCCCAAAATTGAGCTTTTCTAGGTTGCTTGAGATGTACAATTGTTGGTAAAACAGAAACAATAGTTTGCTATTGTATGGCCCTGTTGTATGGACTGTATAGAATATTGTGTAGATCCATACAGTATTGTTTGTACAACTATATGTAACTATTCCATACACCATATCGGATTGCACGCTACCTGGAAATGCCTCTTTTGTCATTGTCTGTGCTTTCTTCCTCTCTTTGTCACTCAATCTATGCAACTACTCGTGTTGAAAGCCTCTACCTTGCCCTTTCTTTATACTTTTAGCAGAGAATCTATTTTTAAGATTTCTCCCAGCCTAAGTCATGCAGAGATACAATTTTAGGCTCAACTACTAACAATAAGACTCACTTTTTTAGTAAAATGAATTACACAATAGAATTAATTTTCCAAAAACATAATTACTTTTCAAAAATATCTTGAACTACTTCTCGCATGCTCACACTAAACATGTATAGAATTTCTTGTCTAAGCTATAAATCTCAACGCTCCCTCTTAATGGGGAAGAAATTCTACACTAATCCAAATTTGTCTTCTAAATGTCTCAAACTTCCCTTTTGCCAAGGGCTTGGTCAAAAAATATTAGCTAACTATTGATATGTGGGTATATGTTGGAGTTTCATTGCTCCATTCTGAATGTTGTCTTGTATGAAGCAATACTTGATCTCTATTGCTTAGACTTAGCATGGAACACTGGATTCTCGAAAAGTTCTACATCACTCTGATTATCACAAAAAATGATTATAGACTCCAACTCTTGATCAAAAAATCCTGCAATTAGCTAGCAAAGCCAAATGGCTTCACATCTAGTAGTACTAGTTGTCGTGTATTTTTTCTTTGCTAAGCTAAGTGCCACAAAAGTCTACTTCTTGTTGAACCACAATACCATCACTAATCCCAAGCTAACAAAGCACCTTGAGGTGCTCTTCCTGTCTGTAGCACTACCCAATCTATGTTTGAATAACCTAACAATTTCACTTCACCATCTCAAAGATATCTCAAACCATACTCCATTATGCCCCTCAAATACCTAAGAACATGTTTTATTGCTACCCAATGCTCGTGCCTTGGCTCCACCATGAATTAACTCAAGGTGTTCATTGCAAAACATATATATGGCCTAGTGTTGACCAAATACAACGAGGAACCTATTAGTTGCCTCTACACCGTGATATCCACCAACTTTGAATTTGATGTTATCACCCTCTTCAAATTACTAATTAGTGGTCATGGGTGTGGCCATGGGTTTGCAATCCTCCATTTGAAACCTTTTCAAGGTCTAAACTACATACTTGCCTAAGGAAAATCTCCCCTGGTCTTTGTCAAACCTCCAACCCCAAGAAATAAAGTATCAAGTTGATATCCTTCATCTCAAATTCAATTGCCATGTTTACTTTACACCCTATAGTGAGCTTCTATGCATCTCTCAAAAACAAGTCATCTACATATAGTGTACCAAAAAAAGAAAATCAATTTGAACAAATATATAATATAAGTTTAAAATATACTTCACTTTTTGTGAAGCCCATACTCTATAGATATCTATCCATCTTGGAATACCATGCTCTCGGTGTATCCTTAAGTCCATACAAAACTTTAGTAAGCTTGCACACATGGGACTCCTTCCCATTTACCTCAAAGCCACGATGCTACTCTATGTACACTTCCTCCTCGATGATCGCAGTAAGGAATGCTATCTTCACATCCATTTGATGTATCCTACATTCCTCAAATGAAACTAAAGAATAACAACTCTAATAAAAGTGTATCTAGCGATTGGAGAAAAAGTATCCTTGTAGTCCACTTCCTCTCTCTAGAAGAAGCCCCTCACCACAAACCTAGCCTTAAACTTCTCAATGCTACCATCTACAACATTCTTGATCTTGTAGAGCCAACTACAACTCACAACTGACTTTCCCTCCAACATTGGCACAATATCCCAAATATAATGTACTCCTCCACCATGGCATCCTACTAGACATTTTAGTCTCTTTCCTCTTAAAAACCGAAAGGCTCGAAATCCAGAATCCTATTAATCAATGACGTATAGTATGGAAAATTGTTTGGAGGCCTGATCACTCTAAAAGTGCTCCTAAGAGTCTCAGCATGCTCCTAAGAATCCCTCAATGTTCGACTAAACCATCAAGGTCTCCCAACAAAACTAGAAGGGGCTCTTGTCTACCCCTCTTCACTTGAAAGTTGTTGTATATCCCTAGAGATCATCAATGACCCTGGCTCAAACTTCGAAGCTTCCTACTCCTCATCCTCTGCCATTGGAATAGGCTCATGGGACTTCCTAGTTGAAAAGTCTTCCTCAAACTTTACATCCTAGGTCACTATTGTCATCCTCTACTTTGGAATATAGACCTTATAAGTCTTTGAAGTCTCACTATAACCCAGAAAAAAAACCTTCATGTTGGAGGGTGCTAACTTCCTCCTCTATTCTAGCACAATATGGATATTGTGAAAATCCTATTGCAATTATTGGTTATTATTCTTCTACCATTGTAGATTATTTGTATTCTAGAAATTAATTCATGGCAAATACGGAATAAAAACACAACTACAATTTCACCAAAAATTAATCACAAGAACTAAGAAAATAACATGCATGAAAATTGGACACCGATATTTTTGGACTAAATAGTCCCTGGAAAACCCCCAAAGGGAAAACCAATTTTGGAGATGAGGATTTATATTATTTCTTCAACAAATTGATAATTGCATGAATTGTTTGCCTAACACTAGCAAAGCTCTAGCAAATTAATTTCTTCACTTCTGCAAGGTGGTTTGACCTCCTGGAAGCAACTCGGCCCCTCTAAATCATTTCAGCCTTCTTTATGACCCTAAATCGACCCAACTAGTGCATTTCTAGCAAATATCTCGGCCTCTCTGGAAACTCGCACTTTCTAGGAAAATAACTCGACCTCCACTGGAATTTCAAACTTCACTGTCAAACTTGAATTCACCTGTGCAAATCAATCACACTGGAAAATTCCCACTTGCTCCAGCAACTCGACCTCACTAATTCAATTTGCACTGGTTGGAGAAACTCGGCCTCTGCAGATAATCCGATCTCCCTTTGTCACTGAGAATCTAGAAATCACTATGACAAATTCCCCTTTGGCAAAGCAATCTTAATCACTATTGATTGCTATTGTTAGTGACTCCCACGCTATCATTGCAAATTTGCTTGTTCGAATAATCTCCAAAGTCCCCATTGATCTCCTCTTATAATCTCTGGTTGACAAATCAACGACCACAATCTAAATCCAATTCATGGCTAAGACCATATCAACTTCTAAAAATCACTTTTCTAGAAGTCTCTAGAGCAAAATCAATTGTCTCAATTAATCTCGAGTAATTAGCCCATTTTTCTAAGTTAGACTTAGGAAAATAATTAAATTGGTTAATTAAATCTAATTAAGACATTTCACTTAGAAACTTTTACTGGGTATTGGAGATAATTAATCCACCTATGTTCCTAGCCTCAAAGAGACCATTTGAGACTAGAACACCTGTCTGAGCTACAAAAACTAACAGATATAAACTAGACAATAAAAGATGTGGAAATGACTTACCTCTTGGTTCACACCATTGAATGCCTTCTTTTATGTCTTGTCCTCCAGCATCCTATAAGGAGACCGGTTCCAAATGTAGACTATTGTGTTGCACTTGCATACCATTGCCTAAAGAAACACCAGCAAGTCCTAATCATGTATTGTGGGTTGTATGGAACTATTAGCTCCCTCTTGATTTTTAATCTACAACCCATTTTATTGTGGGTTGCATGGAACTATTAGCTCCCTCTTGATTTTTGCTTCCTTGCAAAAACCCTCGAACTCCTTGGAGCTATACTCTCCCCCATTATTCAATCTCAACACTTTCATCTTTTTCCTTGTTTGGTTTTCAACTAGAGCTTTGAACTCTTGAAACTTGCTAAAGACCTCATTGTTGATCTTTAAAAGGTGGATCCAACTCTTGCAAGATAAACCATCAATAAAAAAACATAATACATGGTTTTTGTTATTCGTGCTATTAAAATTGTTGCACAAACATCTAAATGTACTAGATCTAGAATCCCCATAGATTTACGATCACTACTTGGGAAAGCAGTCTTGGCATGCTTGCCAAGTGTCACCCTCTACATATTGTTGATGATAGTAGCACTAAACAAGTACTTTCGCATAGGTCTAAGTGTCTAGACATGTGGAAGTTGTCCGAAAGGACCCTTAACTAGAAATTACTTTAATTAAAGGAATTATTAAAATAATTGACTTTTATAAGAAAAAGTGGGTTAATCTAATGAAATACAAAGGTTATTTGCATTAGAGAATTAGATGAATCCTAACTGTTGAAATCTAATCTAAACCATCAATAACTTTGGAGATTAGGGTCGTGGTTTGGTCAAATAACGCAAAATTATAAAAGGAACACTAGGCTAAAGGAGAAGACACATCAAATGAGCACAAGGCAAAGAGATAGTGAGATCATATTGATTGAGTAGAGAAGGACATTTATCCAACTTTGCAGAGTCCGAGGAAGAAGAAAAAGGGGCATCAAGGTTAAATGATCCAGCAACTAGCAAGATCAAAGGACAGGTTTTGCAGACAGTTTTATTAGTTGGAAATATTGTAGGTTGTTGTTACTTGTATTTTTTCTAAGCACGATATTTTCCCATAAAAGGAACCTTTGTATGCTGAAGATAATTTATTAATGAAACAACATATTTGAAGGTCAGAAATATTTGTTTGCATGTGTTTAAGATTGGTGTATTATTTTCCTTCCACTATTAATCTTTTATTTACCTGTTAAAGTTTCAATGGTGCTTTTTATTCAGTAGATTTGCAGTAAAAATTAATTTACAACAAGGTATTTACTAGAAAATGAATTGCTTGTAGGGGTTAGAAATTAACATGGTACCAGAGCTTCTTCTCTGAGGGAGGCCAATCTCTATTGTTGCGTAATTTCAACATACAGTACAGAAGCAAAACATATAGGAGGCAATTGTACACAATAGAGTGGTCAGGGGAAAAGTGATTGTTGAAGATTGGCTATACAATTACCAGAACACACAAAGTACGACAGAATCAGCTGAGTGTGTAAGACATCAGGCCGAAGATATCATTGAAGGAAACTGATGACAACCATATGTCGTATGCAACAAAGGGACATTGGCAACATATGGCAGAGAAAGTGACATACAATGGCCATACATGTGGGAGACTGTACGAGTTAATACAAAAAAAAAGTGACAATTGTCGTACATAGCCACCAACAGAGTCATATGCAGCATACAACAATCATGCACAAGTCCCCAAGACAATCATTCTCAGACTACCATAACCTCTTTCTTTTAAGACAGAACCTGATTAGACTCCCCTAGCTAGTCAATTAGCCTGGTATCCTTCCAAAAACCACACAGATGATAAACAAAAGGACATCATAATCCTCTCCATTTTTTGAACTTCATGCTCTGAATCTCATACTTGTTGAAATGTGGTTATCATTGATGTCAACCCATGTAGCAGCAGAAGATGCCTGACCTTTGTTGACCACAATAACATGACAAATCATAGCTTTTTCGAGTCCAGATCACCTTTGTTGAATTCTCCTCAGCGAGACGATTCCAGCGGTATGCGGCATGCCACGAGAGTCCTCACAGTTTGAGAAATATCTTTGTTTGGAGATAAGGCCCCAAAAAGATGATGCAGCAACTCTTCTTTGGCCAAGACAAATGTTCAAGTAATGAGGCTCTTCTCCAATGATTAAAATAATCCTTCTTATGGCAAAAGGTTATTTTTTGGAGGTTTTTTCAAATCCATTTTAAAAACTAAAATCAATAAGAGGGTTTTGGCACCAAAGGCATTTGAATTTCAAAATTCAAATAACCCTCAAAGGGGTTTTTCCCTCCAACATTTTCGAATTCCAAACATTTGTCTCCTTCCAAAGTATCAATTCAGTTGCCTCTTATGGTGCCCTTTAAAACTATATAAAGGCACCTCAACTCACCTTCTAGGCATGTAATCAATGCCTATCATTTGTTGTGACTAAGCTTTGAACAGAAAATTTGGCCCAGTGGAGTACTGCCAGATCAGACAAGAGGCTTGGGTTTTGGTTTCTGTTTTTGGGTTATGGTTTCTCTGAGATAAGGGTTTTGTTGGGCTATGTGCCTTCTTCTCTGTGGTTCTATGTTTCAGGCTAGTGAAGGAGCCTAATTGCTTGTACAAGGCTACCAAAGGTGGAGTTGTGTCATGTTGAATGTTGGAAATAGTACCAAGGAGGGTTGTTACTCGGAATTTATCCCTTTTAGCCTAGTAGACACATTAATAACTTTTGTCTTGGTGACATTTATGAGTTATAGTAATGTCATGGGTGGAAAAGGTACTTAAAAGTGTTGTAACATGTACTTTTTCTAATATTAAAGTCACATGTACTTTATAAAGTGACTTTATGAATAAAGTACAGTGTACTTTTCTAATATTAAAGTGAAGTGAAAAATCACTTTATGAGAAAAATAGGAAAAGGTACACAACTTGAAAAAGGTACTAAGAGGCTCTTAAGTAATGGGGCCAATGTGTGAGGGGGGTCCATTGAGAGAGTTAATCTCAACCACACATCTTGAGATTTGGAGATTAAATCTCATCCATTGGATCCTAGGTTTAGGGATTGAATCTTTTCTAAGAGACAAAAGGAGAAAAGGGAGGCTCATTCTTCACTTCACACTTGAGAGAGAGAGCATGACGAGAAAAGGAGAGGAAAACTTCATGGAGAAGGAGAGAGTTTGCAGCTAAAGGAGGGATTGAATTCCAAGGCAAAAGAGGCAGCTACAGCAGCACAAAAATCGAGGAGCAAGGCAGCCATAGGAGGCATGAAATTTGAGAGAGAGAAAGAGGCACGAATTTCGAGACAGAGGGTTGCACAATTTTTTAGGAGACAACAGCACGAATTCCAAGATTTCTGGGCACAAAATTCAAGGAAATTCAGCTGTTGTTTGGCCTGAAATTCGAGGCATGAATTTCAAGGCAGCTGATAAGGGAAACACAGAAATCGAGGCAGTCTAACACAGATTTCGAGGCACAACAGGGACCTTCAAGCACAGTTTTCGAGGCATCTACAGCACAGAAATCAAGGTAGATTTGGCAGTGATTTTGAGGCACAAATTTCTGGGCAAGAAAAATTTGTGAAATCTGAAAAATATCAATGGGTACAAATTTCCAGATTTGCATTTAATGCTTCAGTTGCTAGGGGCTATAAGTATTGTGATTATTTTATGTACTTAGACTAAATTTCTTAAGCAATAAAATCCTCCTTTGAAGATCGGTTTTCCCCAAGAGGCTGTGGCATTTTTCCAGGGTCACCTTGACCAAACACTAGTGTCTCACGTGTAAACACTTGCAAAAATTATGTGATAATTTTAAGCTGATAGAAAAGCGAAAAATAGTAGAAGTACTCTTTGAATGTTTACAATTAATGCATACTGAAATTTATATCGGCGTGAAAAAACATGTGGGTTGGGCCTAAACAACACATGCAAACTTGTAAAATAGGTTAAAGGTGCAGATCATAATTTTTCTACATGGTATTAGAGCAAAGTTGAGCCAAGTTGAGACTTAAATCTTCATTTTCAGTCCGCTGATAAACAGGGCAGCAAGCTACCAAAGTCTTCAAACAGTGAACCATACCTTTGAAACTTTGTCAGAAACCCAAAGACTTCAGCAGTTTAGAGGGAGGTTGGTTACTTCTAGATTTGCTTCATTTTGTTGGTTGTGGGGTCATGGCTACTGGGTTGAGAGTAGAGGAGAGATTGATGGGGGCTGAAAACTTTGGCCATGGAAGGAGAGGATTATGCTTTTACTGGAGGAGGTGGAAGTGTGGGATGTTGTTGAAGCAACTATGCAAGCACCCACTGATCCATCTCAGTTGGTGGAGTTCAACAAGAAGAATGTGAAGGCAAAGAGGATCTTTCTAGATGCCATCAAGAACCATTTATTCCCTCATGTTTCTAGGATGAGATATGTATATCAGATGTGGGAGTCCTTAGTCTCTTTGCACCAAAGTTCTAATGAGAACAAGATGATGGTGTTGAGACAAAAACTACGCAACACAAAGATGACCAAGACTAATAGTGTGACACCAAAGTCTCACAGGTGAAGGATGAGTTAGCTGTCGTTGGAGAGGTTGTTCCAGAGGAGCAGTTGGTTTGGATTGCCTTAGATGGGTTCACTGAGAGGTGGGATGGTTTTATCCATGACTTGGTGGTCAAAGAGAACTTTCCTAGTTGAAGGAGGATGTGGGATAATTTCATCCAGGAGGAGATCAAGAAGAGTGTGAGAGGCGGCAGCAAGAGTGGTGGGGGAGGTGAAAAGGAGAATGTTGTTCTTGCAGCAAGGGCAAGAAGGGCAAGAAGATCAAGAAGGGGTCTTCTAGTGGAGCAAAGCAGGAGAAGGGGAAGCAAAAGGCTAAGGAGAAGGACATGAGCAAAGTGAAATGCTTTGCTTATGGGAAGATGGGTCACTATGTTATTCAGTGTCCCAACAAGAAGGGTAAGAAGAAATGGGGAGTTGCAACTTCAGCATATGTAGATGATTTTGCGGCTATGTTTGATTCAGAGTGTGCTTTGGTGGTGAGTTTAGCCACTCATATCACTTCTTCTCGTGCATGGTTCATAGGCAGTGGAGCATCCTGCCATATGACCGGAGTTAGAGAGCACTTCATGAGCCTCTTGGAGGATAGTATTGACTTGGAGGTTGTGCTTGGCAACAGTTTAATTTCAGAGGGAGTCATCACCTCCTCTGAAGGTGACAAATATTCTTTATGTTCCAAGGTTGAAGAAGAGTTTGATATCAGTCTCTAGCTTGGAGGACAGCGGCTATGAGGTATTGTTCTGAAAGGGACAAGTGTTGATATATCCCAAAGTATCCAATATCGAGTTTGCTCGTGTGAATGGAGCTCGCAGTGGGAGACTATACAGACTTTTATTTCAGCCTCTTCGAGCTATGGTGGCACAGACCAATAGCAGTGATTTATGTGAGTTGTGGCACTGGAGGATGGCCCACTTGCACCATGGAGCTTTCAAGATGTTGAGGGAGATGGTTATAGGGTTGCTTGACTTCAACACGGAGCATCATGATGTGTGCAACGGGTGTTCTTTGGGAAAGTACACCAAAACACCTTTCTAGAGCAGTGACAGCAGAGTTGCAGGTATCCTTGACTTGATTCATTCTAATGTATGTGATCCTATGTCCCATGTTTCATTGAGTGGATATGAGTACTAAGTGACATCTATTGATGACCACTCCAGGACGACCTAGATTTACTTCTTGAAGACCAAGGATGAGGTATTCCGACGATTCCAAGAGTTTTAGGCTCTTGTGGACAACCAAACAGGGAGGCAAATCAGGGTGTTGAGATCAGACAATGGGGATGAGTACACTTTAGCAGAGATGAGAGATTTTTGTGGGAGTGTTGGCATCAAGAGGGAGCTCATTGTCCCTTATAACCCTCAGTAGAATGGGGTGGCAGAGAGGAAGAACAGGACCATTGTGGGTGCAGCTAGAGCTATGTTGCATGACCAGAGTTTACCTTTCGTCTTGTGGGTCGAAGCATGTAACATTGTTGTTTATTTACATAACAGAATCCCACACAGAGCCTTGGGGAGAAAGACTCCTGAGGAGGTGTAAACCTGCAAGAAGCCGAAAGTTAGGCACATCAGGATATTTGGGTGCCTTACATGTTCACACGTCCCTGACGAGAAGAGAATAAAGTTGGAACCCACAGCATAGAGGGGTATTCTAGTGGGTTATAGTGAGACTAAGCAGAGCTTACTACATATATCTTCCTGCGCATAGCAAGATTGTCCTGAGGAGGGATGTGACATTTGAGGAGGAGAGAGCTTTGAGGAGGAGAGGGAGGTTGATCAGGTAGAGCAGCAGGGGGCGACACCACAGGTTTCAGGTGCATTAGGTGGTACATCAGGGTCAGGAGGTTCACCTTCTTCAGGGGTGACAAGCTCACAAGGCACAGTTTCACCTGGTATCAAATCACCTGGTGCAAGTTCATGAAGCACAACATCTCAGAGTTCAGGATCTCCCTTGGTTATTTCAAATACTTCCTCGCCTGAAGGAGAGGCACCAGTTGAGGATTTTCCCATACTAACACAAGAGACTACTGCAGGAAAGAGGAAGCCAAAATGGCTTCGAGAGATGCTGAAGGAGGCTCAGGAGGCAGTGGGGAAACCCAAGTGGTCAGTGAAGGAGAGTTGACTACCAAAGAGGTTGGGTGGCTTTGTGGCAGATGTTGTGGAGACAGAGCCAACTAGTTTTGAGGAGGTCGCTAGACAGCAGATCTAGAGGGACACCATGGTGGAGGAGTATGCCTCTATCATGAAGAATGATGTCTGGGAGGTAATGCCACGTCATGATGGGAACTCAATTGTGACTTACAAGTGGCTCTACAAGGTCAAACATGCTGCAGATGGCAACGTTGAGAAGTTCAAAGCTCAGTTTGTGGCGCAAGGGTTCTCACAGGTAGAGGGAGTTGACTATGAGCCTTGAGGAGACCTTTGAACCGGTTGCTCTTCCATTAGAGCAGTGATATGTATAGCAGCTAAGATGGGATGGAGGATTCACCAAATGGATGTGAAAATCGCCTTTCTCAATGATGTTATACAGGAGGAGGTGTACATTGAACAGCCTGAGGGCTTTGAGTTGCATGGGAGGGAGTCTCATGTTTGTAGGCTGAAGAAAGCCTTGTATTGACTGAAGTAGGCATCGACAGCATGGTACGAGAGGATAGATGCCTACTTGCAGCAAAAAATATTCCAAAAGAGTGATGCAGATCCGAACCTATAATTTATCCTAGTAGGTGACGATCCACTCATTTTGGTACTATATGTGGATGACTTGTTTATTACAAGGGAGGACAATCTCATCTAGCACTGCAAGAGAGCTTTTGCTTCAGAGTTTGATATGACTGATATGGAGTAAATGCACTACTTTTTGGGCTTGGGGGTCTGGCAGGAGGATGGGAATATCTTTGTGGGCCACGGCAAGTATGCAGGAGATATCATTAGGAGATTTTGTATGGATGGTTGCAGGACTATGGCTACTCCTATGATCACCAACTAGAAAAAGCTTCATGATGTTGATTCCGAGTTGGTGGATCCCACTTTGTATCGTCAGCTAATCAAGTAATTGATGTATATGGTCAACACTAGACCAAATATTTGTTTTGCAGTCAACACATTGAGTCAGTTTATGATGGATCCCAGGAGAGTACATTGGGTGGTTGCAAAACATGTGTTGAGGTACTTACAGGCCACAGTGGATTATGGTTTGGACTATGTCAGATGTGATGGGGTCAGATTGATTGGTTGCACAGACTCAGATTGGGTTGGTAGTGTCAGTGACCGGAACTTTCGAATGTTGTTTCTCATTGGGCTCGGCAGTTGTGTCATGGCTCAGCAGGAAACAGAGGTCAGTGGCATTGAGCAGCGCAGAGGCAAAGTATATGGCAGCTCGTCAGGCAAGGTGCGAGGCATTATGGCTTCGCAAGATGCTTCATGGTTTATTTGGTCAAATGTTGAGACCGACTACAATTTACTGTGATAACCAGAGTTTTATTAAACTCTCTGAGAATCCAGTTTTTCGTGATTGGTAAAATCATATAGAGATCAGATACCACTTCATTAGAGACTAGGTTCAGAGAGGAGCAGTGAAGCTTGAGTATATATCCACTGATGAGCAGATAGCAAGCATTCTCAAAAAGTCTTTGCTAAGAGGCAAACATGTTTTCTTCTGAGACAGGATAGGAGTGGTGGGCAACACCTTCCTCAGTAAGAGGGAAACTTGGAAATAGTACCAAGGAGAGGTGTTACTAGGCATTTATACCTTTTAGCCTAGTAGACACATTAATAACTTTTGTCTTGGTGACATTTATGAATTATATTAATGGCATGGGTGGAAATGGTACTTAAAAGTATCATATCGTGTACTTTTTCTAATATTAAAGTCACTTGTACTTTATAAAATGACTTTACGAGTAAAATACATAGTGTACTTTTCTAATATTAAAGTGACGTGAAAATCACTTAATGAGAAAAATAAAAAAAGGTACACAACTTGAAAAAGGTACTAGGAGGCTTTTAAGTAATGGGACCAATCTATGAGGGGGGTCAATTGAGAGAGTTATTCTCAACCACAAATCTTGAGATTTGGAGATTAAACCTCATCCATTGGATTCTAGGTTTAGGGATTCAATATTTTCTACGAGACAAAGGGAGAAAAGGGAGGCTCATTCTTCACTTCACACTTGAGAGAGAGAGAATGAGGAGAAGAGGAGAGGAAAACTTCATGGAGGCAGAGAGAGTTTGCAGCTAAAGGAGGGCTTGAATTCCAAGGCAAAAGATGTAGCTACAATAGCACAAAAATCGAGGAGCGAAGCAACCATAGGAGGCACAAAATTTGAGAGAGAGGGATGTGAAAATTCGGCCAACCCCAAATCCTATTGCAGCAACTAATGTTATTTCTTCTATTTGTTAATTTAACTAAACAAATTATTTGTTGTGTGCTATGGTAAATATTGAAACAAATACACTGCAACCTTCACAAAACAAATATTGTGGAAAGAAATAATGATCCAGGTGGCTCCAAACACCTATAGAAGTCCAAGAGGACTCAGGAAGGGTCAAAAATCAAAGTGTTTGGATTATGCTCGAACCAAGTTCATGTTAAAGATCTCGTCGTTGTGATCGTGGTGGTGCGAACAGTTCCTCAATCTAAGTCCAGATGAGGAAGATAGAGGCAGTCAAAGTTTTGGTTGACTTTTGTTGACTAGGCAGGCTTAATGGAGACACAATTTAGAATTTTTCTGGCACACGGAATCCAGCCAACTTCGACCGAATTTAGGGCGAAATTGTGGCCTCGTTAAAATGACTCCTAAGGCCAAAAATCCGAAGCTTCAAAAAAAAGCCTCATTACTTTACTATATTAAAAATTAAAAAAATTAAAAAATTAAAAAAATAATAATAATAATATAAAAAAGAGGTGGTGGGCCACCACCCCACGCCTCCCCTCCGTACCTAGCATAACCATTGAAACAGTGGTCGTTACCATAAAAGGTGGGCCGGCCCTTGGGGCACGAACCCATCCTCAAAACCACGCCACATTGTGTGTATGGCCACCGGAACAAAGGGACAGGTAAGGTGGGCAGGCCACCTGAGGTGGGCGGGCCCAACCTGACCTCCCTTCCCATTAAAAGAATTTGTTATGTAAAAAGGAGGAGGCGGGGTTTGACCGCCCGACCTCCTATGTAACAAACGGATCTGTAACCACTGCGCCAACCAACCCCAAGTGGGAATATCTGCCCAGAAACTTATATTAACCTTCATTTCATCAATGCACCCAAGCAGGGAGGAGGCCAAGGGCATGCACGAAAATCGATGTAGGTGGAACCATTACTGCTGTAGAAATAGGGAGCGGAACAATGATCCTTGAAATTTTCACGAGGATGTAATTTTTCTCCATGTTGTCGTTTTTCATGGTTTTCCGCAGGGATCACAATGGAGAGGTCGGATTCGCTTTTTGAGTTGTAGATTTCCAGTCCACCCATGGAATAAATCTTTGAGGAATCTAAGTGGAACCTAAAAGATTCCTTATGCCCCAGATTCTCAATTTCTTAGAATTCAAAAATTTGGCAGTCGATTTTGCACTACTCGATGCCACAAATCTGATGGTGCGTTCAGATTTTTCATTTGCTCATTTTATTTTCCAGCCACTTTCCTAGGTGGAGTGCAGGTGTCAACATTTATGTGCGAGCAGCCATTTCCATGTGATTCAATGCCGTGAGATCGATGGCACGAACAGCTTCAACAGTTTGACATTCGCTTCTTCAGATGGCCCTTGGATGTGAGGTATATGCAATGTGTTCATGTACTTATTTTGCTATGCATTGTGCTGCACAGATCCCTGTTTGATGCTTGATGTGGGATCTTGTTTCTTACTCGTTTTCATGATTCTTGCTTGATGTAATGCAGAATCATCCGCGTTATGTACTTGTTGTCATGTTTCGTCATGTTATGTTTTGAGATCCCTTTGTTGTATGTTGATGGGATACTCATGTGTCGCTATGCATGTTTGCATTGAGATTCCTTTTATGCTATGTTGGCGGGATGCTCATTATCATCATGCATGAGTTTGTGTCATACAGATAGGAGTCTTTTGACTGAGAGTTCATGTAGTGGAACGTCTCTTGGAGCCACTCCTACATGAAGGCATCTTCCTTGTATGATAGCGACGTCATCTCCTATGTACATCATCACTATTGACAGCACTTAATGCAGCGGCCTACACCATATTGACACCGGGGCCCGGAGACGTAGTCCCTCTTGGATGAACTCCGTTATCAACGGCTTATGTTTTTATGTTGTTGATGATTGACATGTTCCTCTTCTTTACAGCATACACATGTATTCAATTATGTTCTTTTAAAAATGCAATTTAGCACATCGCAAAAGTAAAAGGTCTTGGAAGGGTCCTTCGTCACACCCGGACCTGGATCAAATAAACACTCGAAGAAATACTAGCGCACACACATAAAATGACACAATTATTTTTGGACATATGTCCCCGAAAAAACCCAACTCAGGAAAACCGGTGCAGTAGTTGAGGGTTTTATTATTAAGCAACAGTGAAATCTTAGTACAATAATCTGGATGTCGCATACTGGAAATCCTGCAGAGAAAATACCGGTAAAAATATCTTGAGGGAAATTACCCTCACTCCAAGCAATCCCAACACTCAACAACTCTCTAAAAATCATGTCGTTCAACTAGCTCTGCGCAGCTATTGCGTCACACCAACGTAGTCTACTACAAACTCTGCTCAGATCAAGTCGTCCAGCCTTCTGCTGACAGGGAAACTAGTCCTTTGGTACTCTAGAAATGCTTTCCGACCTCTGGAACTGAAATCCAACTTTACCCCAACAAAATTGAACTTGCTCACTGAAGCTTTTTTGTTGCTTCCTGGAGAAATCTCTGCCTTTCTCTGCAACTGCACTTGTTGGATCTGGAATGTCTCCTCCAACCTCACTGTCTCTGCCACTCTCTCACTGCTTCAATCTCTAGCTCTCTCTGACAACTGAATGTTGCTACTCTAGAAATCAATCTGCCAAGAAATCGAACTACTCAAGTTATTTCTCCAAGCCCCCCCATCGACTTCTTCTTATAATGCTCTGTTAAGACTTCAACGGCCAAGATTAGATCTTAATCGATGGCTAGGATTAACTTGAAGTCGATTCGTGTGAGTTTCTAGAACATTCGCACCATAACTTAATTAATTCTGATTAATTAGTCATATTCCCTAAGTTTAGACTTACGAAATATTTAAAAACTAACTAATAATCTAATTAAGTTATTTCTAGTGTTGTTGCCTTCTGTAGCAACACCCTGCCTCTGCATCATCTCCTGTCACGTTGTTGATGTCTGGCTACTGCTACCCACCAACCACTACGCAACTCTAATATCTGTTGCATTTGTACTGCTGCTAAACTGTTGCCAACACTGCAACTCCCTCTCCATCTGCTGCTACTGCAACTGCAACTGAAAAGCATCCAAAATATTGATTCAATTGTGATCAGTATGATACATATATCACCCAAGTCTCTGGTTGTTGCTAGTATATGCGCTGCTACTGACTCTACATTGTGCCAACTACACTGTTGTCAACTCTGCACTACGCTCCCCAACATCTGACATGGAACTAGACTCTCCATCAGTCACTCTGGCATCTGACTGTATCCACTGCCATTGATCCATCCTGCTACTAAAATACTGTGCGCTCCCATGGCAAGGTTCTGATTCAAGAGATGGACCCCCTCAAGAATCCTGCCCATCTGTAGCACTTTAGGGCTACAAAACCAAATCACCCCATCTGACTCCTAGAGGTATGGTTGTCATCATCGTGAAATCTAATCTAATAATATTGTTGTTGTTACTGCTCTGATGATGCTTCTGCAGTGCTGCTGCAACTACTGCAACACTGAGTCTGATCTCCCCAGATCTTGAAGTACAAGATTCCATAGGGTTGCTCCTAAAACTAAACTCCCTCTGAGTCTTGATCTCCATATGTGAAATCTCTCTGCTCCATCCTGGCAACTTGCATTGTCCTCCTGCACTGAAAATTGGATTGCATAGCTCTGCGCTGGGAATCTCCTAGCTGGAACTGCACCTGCATACTGCAACTAGGCAATTCACACTACCGGTGTCATTGCAACTAGTTCTACAATTGTCTCCTAGGTATAGACTGCATCTAGCTATGCAATTGTCATCAAAATGACTAACTGCACCTGCTGACACTGTGATCCTCCTGCTACTAATTATGTTGGGCTCCTGTAGCAAGGATATGAATCCATGTGAGAAATTTGCAACAACTGGATCTAATCTGTTGCTCTTCCATGGATCCTGCCCATTTATGGCCATCTCAGCAAAATAAGTCAAAATCCTCCTCTTCTCTTCTACTCAGCTGCTGCTAGGCTCTACGCACTCCCTATTGGAGTGAGTAAATCTGCTCACAGCAACTGCTGATCTGCAAGAGAATGAACTTTTGAAGCTAGAAGCCCCCTAAGGAAAATCTCCCTCAATGTGTGCTCTTTCTTCCTCCTGGCGCTATTTTTGCAGTAGCAACTGCTGCAAAACACTGCATCCAGTTAGAGATCTGCTCTTGAAGGAAAATACTGGCTAGTCCCTCTACCTCTGATAATCCTCAAACTGGAGAAATCTGGTTTCTCTATCGCTCTCTCAGAGATATCAGTTTTTCCTCAAGAAATTGACCCTCCTGGCTAAGAATTGCATTGCCTATGAGGGTTTTGAACTGCTGCTTATGCAAAGCTACGAAATTCCTCTTCCCTTTTGCTACTGAGCTCTCCGGCTTACAATCTGCCCTACCATGAGAAAATTCGGCCAACCCCGAATCTTATTGCAACAACTGATGTTATTTCTTCTATTTGTTAATTTAATTAAACAAATTATTTATTGTGTGCTACGGAAAATATCGAAACAAATACACTGCAACCTTCACAAAACAAATATTGCAGAAGAAATACTAGCACACACATAAAATGACACAATTATTTTTGGACATATATCCCTGGAAAGACCCAACTCGGGAAAACCAGTGCAACAGCTGAGGGTTTTATTATTAAGCAGTAGTGAAAATTAGTACAATAATCTGGATGTCAAATACTGGCAATCCTGCAAAGAAAATACTGGCAAAAATATCTTGAGGGAAATTACCCACTCCAAGCAATCTCGGCACTCAACAACTCTCTAAAAATCAAGTCGTCCACCTAGCTCTGCACAGCTACTGCGTCAAACCAACGCAGTCTGCTACAAACTCTACTCAGAACAACTGAAGATCAAGTCATCCAGCCTTCTACTGACTGGGAAACTGGTCCTCCGACACTCTAGAAATGCTTTCCGGCCTTTGGAACTGAAATCTATTGAAGAAAGTGTAACTAGGTTCGGTCTTCATGATGACATGATCTTTGTAATTGATGTAATAAATTATTATTTTTTGTAATCTTGCTACATGGGTTTCATGAGCAAGAAGTGTAACTAGGTCAAAGACTTCTTCTTGATGTCTTTAGGATTTTATTTAAATGTCAAAGAGTCATGTCATGTATTAAGAAGCTCTGAATGAGCCTATGTGCAATGTATTCATGTTGAAATTTGGTACCGGAGGACAGGTGGTTCCCTTAGGCTTTGATCTTTGGCCTAGGGAAAAGTGTCCAAAAGATTTTAATTTTTCTCCTGAAGTGACTTTATAATTTTTTATAAAGTTAAAATCTAATTTAAAAGTGACTTTAAGTGATAAAGTTACTAAAATCTAATTTTAAAGTGACTTTAATAAAGTTAATGTAAAATTAGAAAGGAAAAGTGACTTTGGAAATAAATGACTAAGTGGGTCTTTATTAAAGTGGGGTGAATTAAAAAATAGAAAGTGAGATTTAAATGTGCATTTAATCTCAGCCATTGATCTAAATCTATTTCAGCCATTGGATTTAGAGATCACCCAAAAGTCACTTGGATCACCCAAAAGTCACTTGGAGTTATATTAAAGGAGGAAAAGGAGGAAAAGATCATTCATTCTTTCATGAGCAGATTGGGAGAAGGAGAGCAAGAGAGCAAGGGAGATTTCTGGACAAGAAGAAGAAAGAGGCAGCAGTTTGGCACACATACTAGGCAGCTCTTCAGCAAAATCAGAACAGCAGAAAGACAAGCAGAACAGCAGCAAGAACAAGCAGAAAAAGCTGATTTTTTGTTGAAAACTGAGAAGTTTCCAGGTGGTCCGTTGGGCTGAAAACGGATAAGTTTGCTTGCTGAAAAAAAAATTATTTTGCTGTAATTGTTGCTGAAATTTTCTTGCTGTAAAAAGACATTTTTCAGAAATAAAGAAGAGCTCTCAAACTGGTTTTCCCCAAAAGTTGTAGGGGGATTTTCCAGGGTCATGTTGACCAAAAATATCAGTGTTTTAATGTGTTTTAATGGCTGTTTATTACCGCTGATTTTTATTTCTGCAATTTCCAGCATTCTGTAAATTTTCCAGAATTTGTGTTTTCAGCAAAATTTATTTTTTTCCAGCTTGTTGAATGTATGGTTATGGGAAAGGGCATTTAACTACATGGGAGAAATAAGGAGAAACTGAATACCGGGGTGTGAAAACAGAAATTTTAACAGAATTGATTTCAAAATTTTCATTTTCCTTTATTAGAGACAAGAATATTTTTTTGATAAAAAAAAAGGGGGAAGATTTTTATTTTTATTTTATTATTTTATTTTATATGAAAATCTTAACATGATGATTTTTTTATTTGGGATTTTATTTAATTTATTTATTTATTTTTTAAATCAAAACATGAATTTTTTTATTGAAAATATTTGTAATGTTAATGGAAAAAACGCAAGAAAATAAATAAAATTCTAAAAGATTTTAAAGTCTAACAACTTAAAAAAATGCAATCAAGAACTTAAAAAAAAAATGCAATCAAGCTTGATTTTATTTCCCTATTTTATTCTACTTGAAATTTTTTTTTTTTGAATGGAGCCATTTACGAATTAGATTTCTAGAACATTCATATCTAAATTTGCAAAATGTACATAATTGTGCATGAAGACATGAAAAATTGTTTTAACCTTTAGATTTGCCGCAAATATCTCTTGAAGAACGGGTGAATGTTGTGGCGCAATCGCGTTTCAGTGCCATTCCTCAACGTAGTCCTTGTGCTCCAAAGAATGTCTGATCTGTATTCTAGATCCTTTGTCCATAAATGGTTAATATCGAAATTTATTATTATTATTATTATTTTATAATGAAAATGATATACAGTGAAACGATTCATGCATCTACATGCTTTAATCATGCATCTAGAAAAAAACTAAAAAACGAACTCTAGACTGAAAGCTAGTTCTTATGCACACTTCCTCGGCAACGACGCCAAAATGTTGAGGCAAATTAATTACCTATCATTTAATTGTCAACATGGGGGGTTTTGTAAAACTTGTGAAGCATGCATAAACTGTATATGCTAGAAATTAACTTTCAATTTAGATCAATCTAACTACGAAACCAAATAATGACAAACCAAATTCACCTATTCTAATTCAACAATCAACTCAAAAGAAATTATAGTACAATTATAGACGAAATTGAAATCTTAATCTTTAAATTTTGCTGGAATTGAAAAGCACACTACTCTTTCAGAAATGAAAGCAAAAACAATCATTCTTAACCTTTCACATAGGAAAATATATAAAAACAAATGCTCTTAACTTCTAGGTGGAAAGCAAATAAAAACAATCACTCTTAATCTCTCACACAGGAAAATATATGAAAACAAATAAAAACAAATGCTTTTAACTTCTAGGTAAAAAGCAAATAAAGACAGTCACTCTTTACCTCTCCCATAAGAAAATATATGAAAGAAATAAATCTTAATCTACGAAAGTAATAAATCTTAAATCTATGAAAAACAATAAATTTCATACGTTGTAGGTGGCCAATCCAAAAGCATGAGAGATGGCAAGTTGAGAGGCTCCAAATGCAAGCATAACCAAATCAAGGTGAACATCACTCATGAGCATGGTGCCAAATCCAAATTCTATATTCAAAGCATAAGCATTTCCCCAACTTTACACATGCCTTTCAAAGGAGAAGTCTTTCCTATTTATACAAAAACAGAAAAAGCTACCTCATTAATGGAGGTCCATTATTCTTTCCCTAGATCCCTAGAAAATCTCATAGAGTTACAAATCAAATAGGTAAGGATGAGACACATATCCTCTTTGACTTTTATCCAAATCTTTTTCCATATCTTAAAGATAATTCGAATTTGAGTATTAGAGACCACGTAAGGGTGCCTTCGAAGCTTCCAAATGACCTACACATCATGAAACTCAAGCAACTTTTAAGTATTAGCAAGTATATGTCATTTTTCTAAATTTTAATTATTTAATTCACTTACAATACTATAAATCATTAACTTTTGGAAAACACAAAGGTAACCCATACGATTATGAAAATGGAGGCTAATGAAAGGTTAGATGGTCATGGAGTTGTGACATATGAATGAAATGGTGGTGATAAAGGTAAAAGTGGATGATATTTTGAATACATTTTGGAGACTCTACAATGGTTCCACGAAGAAAAAATGAAAATGGTGAATAATGAATAACTACAAGCTCACATTAGTCATTATAGGGATAACATCAATGGCGGTGTGATATCATCTTGGCAATTTAGAAAAAGCACAAACAGAATTTAATATGGGCCAAAAGAAATTAACATTAATGATGGAAAAGATATTACGAAGAGAATACAAATTTGAGCGAACCACCAAAAGACTTGACAACCATAACGAACGACTTAATCAATTAATGGAGAAAGTGGACATACAAACAATGCAAACTATTCAAGGGCCAGAATGCAACCCGCAAAGTAGGATTGTGCATGAACCTGCTGATCCACCTGAGATATGTTTTTCAAGTAGCCAGTATTAGACTAAAATTTCCGAAATGGACTCTTCACAGATTAAAAAAGAGCTCCCAAAATACGATGGAAAAGACCATAAAGGTGATATTGTCTGGGTTAATGAAATGGAAGCCATTTTTTAATCAAACCCACCAATATGCGAATGAGAAAAAATCATGAATGTATCCAACAATTTGGAAGTAGAGGCATATGATTGGTTCCTATGGTGGTGGTCTGGCAAATGTGACACTCGTTCCTTTCATTGGATAACCTTCTTGGACGCCTTGCTAAAAATATTTTACGATGAAGAAGAAGATAATGTCTACAAGAAAATTATTCATCTCAAGATAAAAGGGTATGTAAGCGAATACACCTATAAGCGAGAAGTATTATCTACAAGACAAAGAGGATTCACTGAATAATAACTACTTAAAATGTATAGATGTGGACTTAAGGAGTATATCCGTGTAGAATTGAAATTGTACAAACCAAAAACTATTGAAGAAGCTAGACATCTGGCAAGCTTATTGAACAAAAACATAAGATCAAAATGTCATCATTCAAGGAAGACGAATACCAACAACAATACTCAGGTAAAAAAAAAATGAAACAAATGTAGGTATTGTGGAGACAAATGGACATCATGACACATATGCCTTAACAAGAAATTGTATATTTATGAAGTCGAGAAGGAATCAAACACTTCTAGAAATGAGTCCGAAGCAAAAAAAAAAAAAAAAAAAAAAAAAAAAAAAAAAAAAAAAAAAAAAAAAAAAAATTGTTGCAAGTGTGGAGAAAATCGGACGCCATAACATAAATGTGAAGTCACATTCTTACGCTACTATAAAATAGTAGATGGAAGGCAAGTTGAAGTACAAGAACATGATGAAGAAATCTCTGTCACACACAATGGAGATTTTGATCCTGAGGAACCATCATTAGCTACAATCACATGTGTTCAACAAAATCAGGATGGAGAAAGCAATTCTTCAAAAGGTAAAAAACAACAAGTCACTGTAAAATACGTTCCACCACACCTTTGGAAGAAGAGAGACCAATCTCCACGATGAAAGAACATTAAGCCTTTTACTCTACCAGCGTGACAAGGAGATTATGCCCTAAAACCCTAAAGTTTAAAGGGATCATAAGAGGCAAAAATGTCAATATACTTGTCGATTCTGGCAATACTCACAATTGTATAAACATTGATTTTGCTAGACAACTTGATTTTTATGTATGCCCAATCAAAGACGTAAGCATGACTGTCGCTATTGGGCAAACGTTCGAAGAAATAAGAGAATTCCATAAGGTTTCAATCCAGATACAAGAACTAGCGCTGCAATAGAACTATTTGACCTACCACTCAAAGAAATGGATATAGTTCTAAGTGCAAAATGGTTAATACAACTAGGAAGCTATACCACAAACCTTGAAGAACTGTTCATGAAGTTTAACTGGTAAGGACGAAGTTATAAATTATATGGTGTTAATGCTTCTAGCTTCAAAGAAGGTACAAATACACATGAAGACTTCATCGAGCACAAAGTAAAAGTAAAGATAACATTCCATAGCAACATGTTCAACTAGAGCAAACTATTCTTGTTATGCTTAGAGGACAAAGCATCTCTAAAGGGGGTGGAAATGTTATGAATAAAAAAAAAATCATTAAAAACATTAATTAATAAATAATATTAGAATAATAATATTAATAATAAATTAAATTATTAAATTAATTAATGGCCCATTAAGTATGAAAGGGCAAAGGTCAAAAGGTGTGACCACTCACCTTCATGACCAATCAATGCCTATATAGGCACACCGCCACGAAGGATTGTAATCACCATTCAATTTTTAAATACAATACAATTACTTATTTGGCACTTACAAATACAAGATTATACACAATATTCTTGCATAAAGTTTCTAGCTAACAAAACATTTCCAATTGTTGTAGATTATTTCTAGGACCTATAATTCGCCTCAAAATACTTGGAAATATGATTAGTACAACAATACGATGCAAATTGGAGGAGGTCGTACAACCGTAGGGCTTAGGGCTTCCTTAAATGACAAGTTTTGTGGTGATTTTACAAAAGGTATAACCAATAAATGCAATGTAAATCACATCTGAATGAGGATATTCCGTGTTAAATAATCTTTTGGATTTTTTAAAATATAATTTTGATGTTTTGGAATCTAAAATTTTTAGGGCTTTTTTGTATTTAAGACTAACTACAAATCTATAAAAGTACAACGAAAATTGAGATATAATTTTGTAAGTAAAATGATTGCAAATTGTTGGAATAAGAATATGATCTTTCTTCCACGAGAGTCAAGGACAGAGAATTATGTCCTCTCTTGATTTGGTATCTCAATGCTTGAGGTATCTTCAAGTGTTAAGTTTCAATGGGTTCGTAAGTACCCAAATTGGTACATTGTTCCATATCATTATTCTATCCAAACTTATTCCAAAGTCGTCGTGTGTGAGTTTGAAGATCAAACCCAAAGATTAGCTTTTTCTAGGGCACAAGAATTTCAGTGTCATTTTAGCAGGTCTCCAGCTTCATCATTGGTGGGCTTTCCCAATTTTATCTTTAGCAATCTTCCCCATGCATATGATTGACATTCAGGGTTCAACTTTTGCAAGTTTGCATGGAAGATGAGGATGATTGTGGGATAGTTTCAAAGTCTTGAGTTGTTATTTTTAGAAACTTGCCACTTTCAGTAGCAAATACAATTTTGCACAACCATTGTCCAAATGGGCACTTTGAGGTTTTTGAGATTCACGTCTCGGAAAATTTCCATTTTTAGAAAACTAAAATAGAAAATTTATCTTCTTGAGAACTAATCATAGATTTAGACACCCACTACAAAGATGTGTATTTGGTTCAATTTTGGTGATGATTAGATAAAGTATGTTTATGTTCTTTTTCATATGGATTGTACATTTATTGTATACCTACTATGGCAAGCAACCTAGCTGTCAAGGTTAGTGACAATTAGAGGACAATTGTTTTTCTCCAAAAAATAGAAATGGCCCTTCATCTTCTAGTGGCAAAGATGAGTTTAAGGTTTCAAAGGATTTTAAGAAACCCTAATATTAGGTAAAAATTAGTGGTTGTACATTTGTTAGAAGCAATAATGGACTCGGGCAAGTCTATATGGTGTCTCATGGTGTTGATTTGACTTATATAAGATAGTTTATTAATGTCCAACAAATCACTGGAAGTAGGTCAACAAGACTGCTCAATATATTAACGTCCAACAAATCACTGGAAGAAGGTCAACAAGACTGCTCAATACATAGGTGGTAATACAAAATAGGAGTGTCAAGGTCACTCCTATAGAAGCAAGAAATTGAACTGAAGTAGATCAACAAGACTACTTAATGCATAAGTGGTAATACAAAATAGGAGTGTCAATGTCACTCCTATAAAAGCAAGAAACTAAATTGAACACTATGATTAGTATAGAGATGTGATATAGTTGATAATTTGTTGTGGAATAATGTGGCCTAGTGAATGCTACACTTTTTGTGGAGAAAGTGTTGTGTGGTACATGTGACTTGTGGACTAAAAGAGGGGAGTCATTCCTTGGAATGGTTCCATTGTTGGACATTAGGTTCAACACTCCCCGTGTTTCGCAACAAGGACTGACTGCCTCTCATGGATCCTAACTCTACCGATTGTAGTGGAGATTAGTGATTGTGGGTATTGGTCTAACGACAATCATAATCCCAACAAGTGGTATAAGAGTTAGTACCTTCAGTGTTAGCCTAACAACTGGAAGGTAGATCCTTAGAACGCAAATGGAAAATCAAGGAAGAAGACCTCCAAAACCTCTAAATATGTCTCATCCTCCATCAAGACATCGTAAGACAATCAAATGTGCAAAGCTCCCATATTCAATGGAACAAAACATTGAAATATGGAAGGTGAGAATGAAGAATTTTTAAATGGCTCAAGGTTTTGAAGTCTGTGAATCAACGGTTATCAGAAGCACAACGGAAGAAGAGTCTTCCAAGGAACATAATGCAATAGAAATAAAGTTAATCTTGAGTGACCTACCAAATTCTATAAAGGTCAAAGTGGAGAAATGTTCATTGGCAAAAGAGCGTTGGGAAAAGCTTCAAGATCTTCATTCAAAAGGATTATTAGTCGTGATCTTTAATCAAGAAGATGATGACAAAGAGCATAAAGATGAACCATAGAAGATAACTGAAAGCAAAGATGAGGGCACCAATTTCATCAAGGAAGATGATGAAGAGATCTTTGAACTTGAAATTGAAATAGATCTCAAGTCAAAACTTGTCGTTGCCCTAGAGGAAATAAGAATGAAAAAGGAAAATGAGGAACTCAAAAAGCAAGTACAAGATGTTGATCATGATTGTGACAAGACAAAGAAGGAAGTTTTCATTTTAAGGCATCAAATACAAGAGAGGGATGAGGATCTCAACAAGCTTAAGGAAGAATTGCAGCAGAACAAGAAGAGACGTCATCAAGAATTCATATTCATGAAAAATCAATTAGACAAAGCAAAAAGAAAGGAAGACAATTTGGAAATCATCTTAAGCAAAAGTCTAAAAGATCACTAACATTGTCAAGGTGATTTTTGATGTTTATGGTTGCAAAAATGAAGCATGGTTGGTGAGGGCCCAACAGTGACAAAAGCAGAGATTGAACATATTTCATGAACAAGAAATCTTGTTGAAAAGGTATCAACTGGTGGGTTGGATATACTTTTGAAGATGAAGGAAACTCTTCATCACCGTGTCATGGAGCAAATCAAGCACGAGTTAATTTGAAAAATCTTAGCAAGTCAATTGTGAGTCTTATTTTGTCAGGTCCAATTGGTGTTGGCAAATAAAAAGCAACTTATTATTTGATAATATTATTGGGTATGACGAAATCTATGAAGAACCATATGGTCTCAAAATTTGAGCACAACTAACTAATGCAACATAATTGAAAAAGGAGCTAAATTTGGGTTTGATTGGGATTATGGGAAAAGGACAGTGGTTATGCAAAGATTAATATCCTATATTGTATAAGGAAGGGAAGACAAAATGGTTATGTAATCAATAAGCTTGGGATTTGTAAGAAGACTAGATATTTGCACACACCAAGAGACTCTCTCAGAAATGTTGCAAAGAAAATTTGTTAGACTGATTCGCTTCTCTAATGGCAATATCTTGGTCAACATTTGTACTCCTGTTCTATCCACAAGGACTCTTTGGATTCAATTAAGATCAGGAATGCCATATGCCTTGATCCTATAGCAGGCTTCACTTGGTTGTCATTTGCTTCAATGATGATACTTTTTCTTTTTTCTATGGCATACAAAGCTCAAGGGGAGCAAGTCTACACCATTTGAAGAAAGAAATGTAAAGATCGTCTTCCACACAAATAGCAATGATATTTGTCTTGGCTTCCAAAAGCAAAAAAGAGAATAAGAATAAAGACAAGAAAGACCAACACAATGATAGGGGGAGTGTCATATGAAGAGGTTGTCATTGATGTTAGGGGGGTGGGATGATGAAAGGGAAGTATATTGCCATGAATGACAAAGGAGGGGATTATTGAGGTTGTCATTGGTTCCAATATAAAATCCTAAGAACACTTTCTCTTTCCCTATACCCTAGCTCTCATAAATTCCTAAACCCTAAATTATTTGGTAGAAACCCTAGCCTTTGTTGGAGATGTTGTAACCCTATAAACCCTAAGACAATAGCCTAAGACATTTATTCTCAAAACCATTTCTAACACCCTAAGAACCATAAAAACCCTACCCTTTTTACACCTGCTTGTAAAAGTCTTTGAAGCCCTTGTCTACAAGTACTCTTTCAATTATTAAACCTATTGAATTTGTTAAATAAATATTTCCTAATTTGTTGTTAAAAACATGATTGTCTATTAACAAAATAAAACCTAAACCTCTTCAAGTTGGCTTCTAGAACTTACAAGTTGGCTCTTCCATAAGATTATGACGGTTCAACCCTTTCAAATGATATAAATATAACTCAAAATGTTATTCGTTGAGGAGATTACTTTGTAGAATAGATAAAGTGAAAAAGAAGAGAGTTCACATATCATAAACTTGCAAAGGAATCTGAAGCTCTTCAACCTGTTGAAGACCCTCTTGTGGTTATGTGGGGAAGTCCTTTCAGACATGTAGAAAAGTTTGTTTTCAATCTGTGACTACTTATCTTAGAACTCATTGTGGACAACTCTTTCAGACTTGTGAAACAGACTTGTTTCAGACCTGTGATCATTCGCTGTGGAACTACAGTTGTCACTTCTTGCGGATTTGTGAAGACTTCTATGTATGTCTCGTTAGAAACCTTCATTGACGTGTTGCAGACCTCTATTGTAGAGAAAACTTCGGACATGTAGTTGCAAACCTTCATTGCATGTTAAACACATACATGGTGGAGGCAGAATATGAATGATAAACTTTGAGTTGCATATATTATTGACATGATATACATTTATAGTACATTGGAGTGACTGTTGGATTCCATATTCCAAGGTCTCTTGGACTCCGGTGGCTGTTCACATTCCATACCAACCCATAGAGGATTAGGTGTCCAACATTCCCCCCCTTAATCTGAAGGGGTATGTATGAGTTCAAAAAGAGAGTTGTAATACAAAATGTGCAAAAATTCATGGCAACACTAGGCTAAATGTGCTCTTTGAAATGTTGGTATAAGGGGGGTGATTTAAGGATGACCACCAACACTAGAACAATTAGTGCAGTTCACAGAACTCTTCCAGATCTTGAATGAAGTTGAGGTCTTCTGCTAGAGGAAGTGCTCCTCATGCTTTGAAGAGGGAAACCTTCAACCTTGAAAGGGAGGTCTCTCCCCGCATAAAAAAAAGAGAACCTCAACATGAAAAGGGAGGTCTCAACCTGTGATGGTTTAAGGATGACCAACAACTCTGGAATGCTTAATGCAATTCATGGAACTCTTCCAAAACTGGCAAGATGTTGAAGTCTTCTGCTAGAGGAAGTGTCCCCAATTCTTTTGAAAAGATGTCTCAACCCTACATAGATGGTTTAAGGCTGATCATAAACTGAAGGCATGCTCAGGGGCATTTTTGTCTCTGGCTACAATTCTGAATCTGGTATGGCAAGTTTTGGCTCAGGGTCGCTTGATGTGGCTTTGAAGCTTGTAGATGACCATCACTTCCCCCCTGCCAAATACAAGGTGAAATGATGGAGAAAACTCAACTACAAGATTGTTCAATACTTTAGAACAAGTTTCGACATAAGATTGAAATATCTTCTTAGTTGTTGAAGCCCATTGCCAAGAAGAGATCCATCCAAGATGAATCTTTGTTCTTGCAAGATGCTTGTTTTTGAAGCATTTGTTTGAAGAATGAGTGGTTTTATGACAATGCTCACATGGATGATGATCAAAATAGTGATCTTTCATATGGCCAACTTGGTCACAGTGTTGACATTTAACAACTTTTGGCTACGAATGTGGAGGAGCATAATCTGGAACAAGCGAAGGTGAATTGTCATGAAGGAATCCAACACTCTGAAACTGGATAGGCTTTGACTAATCTGCAATGTGAAAGGAAACCTCATCATATCCAAGACTCTTGTTATGTGCTTGTTATGGACAAGCTCTTCCCAAGGTTCGATGATGGGCTTGGGAAGCGTATGTTGAATTTCTTCCTCTGGATTCAACTTTGCTCTTGAGATGGGTATTGCATCTGAATCAATCTTGATCTCATTGATATGATTACTTTCTGATCGCTGATGGGAGTCTCTCTCATTTTTCTGAATAGAAACTAATTCAAAATGATGACTCCATTGTTGTAATTCTGCTGCTTGTAGCTGAGATTCAAGCTGCAAAAAATTCAAGGTTTACTTTTGCATTTTGTAAGCAAGTTCGAATATTGGAGAGAGTGTCCCTAGTGATTTGGACCATCTCATCAAAAGTGGAACAAATTAGAGTATTTAGCAACTCTAATGCATCATCAAGTCTAGCCATTTTCTCCAACCTTATAAATAATATCTTAAGCTAGAAATTGCACAAAACCCTCTTTTTTTTTATATTAGTTGCAACTTACAACCTTTTTTTGAAAGGCTTCTCTACACACTCTTCAATGAATCTTGATATGCTTTGAAATTCAACTCATTAGCTAGTGCAATCGAATAATATATATATACCAACATAGTATTCAAAGCATGTGACAACACTAGCATATGACAATGAATGATTGTTCAACTATATGATTGAAACACCATCACATAGGAATATGTGTCAATGTACAGGTCATAGACATTCGAACCTGCTTTCCATACTTTGGATGGATGTTTGAAGTTTTTTTTTTTTAAATTGTCGTAGACAGTACCCTACAAGCTTTGTCTCAACTATTCTCTTCCTATAGATATTACCAAAAGATCTCCCATAGTTGCTCCTTTCACACGCTTTTTACAATATTTAATATAACATTTGGAACAATCTAAAAGCGCTTCGTAAACCACCGAGGCTCTAAAAGCGCTCTGTAAATCACCAGGGCGGTTCATTCACAATCAACCCAAAGCTTAAGCTTCGTGAAATGTACAACCCTTCAAAGAACCTTTGAATATATTGGTGATGGTCATGGCAGCGTTTATACCTGGGATGAGGCGGAAGTATCATGTGCATGAATATGTTTCTGTTGTACTTCTCATAGTTGGTTTAATCATTTTCACGCTCGCAGATGCTCAAATGTCCCTGAATTTCAATGTTTTGGGAGTGATAATGGTCTCTAGAGCTCTGATAATGGATTCTTTCCTTGGGAATTTACAGGAGGCAATATTTAAAATGAATCCAACCACTTCATAGATGGAAATGTTGTTTTGTTCAACGACAGTTGGGCTACCCCTTTTGATCATACCCATGGGGCTAACGAGTGAGTTGTTTAGAGCATGGACCTCCTGCTCCTAGCATCTCTACTTTATCTAGTGCTCATCTTTGAAGTGATGGCGACTTTTGTTGGTTAGCTATTAGTGCTCTGTCTAATCGAAATTTTCGGTGCCGCAACAACTGCCATGGTGACCAGCAGCAAGACAAGTTCTTAATTAATGAATCGATTAGAAGGACTTGGCTCAATGCATAGGGATTCAACAGAATTCAACCAACACACTAACAGACAACAATGTGGGTATGCAAGCTAGAATGTTATGTGTATAAGTGATGTACAGATGTCAGGGCCTTCGAGTGGACAGAGCAATCAGAAAACATATCGTTAGAATATATAGAGCGTAAAAAAAGAGTTACTAAGGCAGAGAATGCAGCTAAAATATAGTTGATAGGATATTCATCAAATGCGAGTTACTAAGGCAGAGAATGCAGCTAAAATATAGTTGATAGGATACTCGTCAAATGCAAGACTCATAGCTGAACTTTCATGCACATAGAAATTACAAAATCAGTGGCTCAAAATGAAGCAAGGCATGAGAATCCCTGCTCTAATACCATGTCAAACACATACATGGCAGAGGTAGAATATGAATGATTAACATTGAGTTACATATATTATTGACATGATATACATTTATAGTACATTAGAGTGACCGTTGGATTCCATATTCCAAGGTCTCTTGGACTCTAGTGGCTATTCACATTCCACACCAACCCATAGAGGATTAGGTGTTCAACATTGCAGAGGAGAGTTCAGACCTATAGTTGCACTTTATTGCAGACTCTCTGTAGAAATTTTGAGTTACAGTCTTTGTTGTAGTTGCAGACCTGTGAACCTTGCCTCATGAACCTGTGGAAGCAATTTGGACTGTAGCTATTTCTCAAAACAGGCCAATAGAAACAATTCAAGCTTGTAGTGAAGACTATTGTCTAGAGGATCTTTGGAAAACTCTACTTTGCAGACCTTCTTTTGGACCTATGCTATTTTTCAAGGTTGTTAAGACTCCTCTTTTTTATAGACCTGTGGAAGGTCATTTTTTGGTTCTTTAGAAATTTTGCTACAAACCTATGCAAACAACCTATGGCGGATTCCTTTTTAGTTGTGTTACAGACCATGAGAAGTGGTCTCAAACCTAAAGATGCATCTCGAAGAGCATTTTTGCAAACATACTTTCTGTCTATTGAAAAGCGTTGATTTGGCCCATATTGGAGTCACAGTTTTGGATTAGGATTGAAGTTGCTAGCACTAAGCAGTCTATTGTGGATGATTTTTTTTTAAGGACACCTGAGGAGACCCTATGACATTTGAGTAGACCTTTTGGAGCAACATCATTGAAGAACCTGTGTAGCAACAGTATTAAAGCATTACCTAGGCAATTGTGTTGAGAACATCTTGTTGGGGCAAGCATTGTTAAAGACCTTTTTAGAACCTAACTTAGAGGCATCAGTGGAGACCTTGATGCATGATTGGAGCCCCCATGGAGTAACCTTGAAGGAAGTTGTTTGGCTATCATGAAAAGTCTTGGATACACCTTCTATGGATGCTAAAGTTGTCATTGATGAACAAAGGGCGATTGGAGATTAATTGAGGGCATTGCCGAATATTATAAAGGCTTGTTGCAAAAGTTATTGGAAGCCTTGAAGAACCACTTGTACTTATATTGAAGGAGAGGGTTGGTTCCCTAGAGGATTGGAGTCCTCAAGAAGACCAAGTTGGTGCTTGGTGGAACACAAGGTTGGAGCCTTAAAGTGTAGGTTGGAACCTGGATAATTGAAGATTGGAGTCTTCATCTAGGGTTGGAGCCCTAAACTATTGTTATGCAGATTCATAGTAAAAAGAGGATTAGAGTCCTCATTATATCTTAATTAATAAATTTATTTCTCAGTTATCATTCATTTTGTGTTCTATCTAAGTGATCTTAACTAGTAAAATAACAATTGTAAAAGGAAATATTGTTTCACCGACCCTCTCAGTGTTTCCAACAATTGTTGGGATCACGATTGTCATTAGACTAAAACCCACAAGCATTAATCTTCAACAATTCTTCCAAATGTCTTTAATGCGTTGTGCCAAGATATTCTCCAAGGTGTTTAAATGCTCTTCAAATGTTGCTCCAATGTCTGGTCCAAGATCAGTCTTCAATACTTTTAAGGGCTCTTCAATACAAGACTGCTTCAACAAGGTGTCTGAAATAAACTAGGCTCAAGAACTCTCCAAGTTGCTACAAAAGGTCTTCAAGATGCTCTCTAAACAAGTCTTCAAGATTGCCTTCAAGATGTGATTGTGTGTACTCTGCTCCAAAATAATGTATCTACTTCATAGGTATGAATATTTTTTTTCAACACAGATTATCTTCAAGACCCAAATTTAGTCTTTACAAGGTCTGCAAATAATCCAAAAACTGAAGCTCTAATAAGGTCTGCAACTTATAAAAAGAATGTGATTCCAAAAGAATCTGCAAAAACCTCAACTGAAATTCTCCACAGGCTCACAAGAGAGTCTTCATAAATCTGATATGTAATTCACACCAGGTGTCCGAATATAGATCCCAGTGCACACTTTTTGTGCCACAGATGCAAGTTGCAGGTCCGAAAAAGTTGTCTGCAACAAGGTGTCCTCATATCTGAAAGAAGGGCACCTCAGGTCTGCAATGTAATGTCTCCACAGATCCGCAAGAACAAAACTTATATATGTCTGCAATAAGGTCTCCACAAAATCCGCAAGAGAGCTTCTATATATCTACAATAAGATCACCACAAATCCACAAGAAGGTTTTTCATAGGTCTGCAATTTTTTTTACAGGTCCGCAAGCTTCAGATGCATTAGTCTACGACCTCATTCTTGCTACTTCACCAAATTTTCTGCACTTGCTTGATTCTCAAATGGAGAGGCATTGTTGCCAATATATAGTGTTTAGCATATATACGAATAGACACGTCTTTTGAAGAGTTATGTGAGCTGACTTATGTAGGCTCATCAGTTTATCTTTTGATGTATTTTCCTTAAAAAAAATTGATTCTTCTTAATGATAAGGATTTTGGGAGACTGTAAGTACTCATTAGAAAGGTTTAGAGGTCCTTAATTAGCTGGTGTAAGTGCCACATCAGAGTTTTGTTTTTAATGCCACAAGTAAATTATTTTTTTATGATGATCTTTAGAATTTGTGTCAGCCTTTAGGAATTTATGGTAAGGTTATCTTAGAATGGGTCCTTTAAGATTTGGATGGGCCAAGGTATTGGGGTAAGGGCATCATCAAGAACAAGGTTTCCTAGGATTAGGTTTAGGTTTTTAATTTATTAGGGTTAGGGTATCATCAAGAGCAAAGATTTCTTCAACATATTCATTTAGGGCTTTACGCCTACATTGCATGGTTGCATACACTTCGGGACTTCTTCAATCTTACTAGGGTTCACTTCTTGGTTTGTAGTTAGAGTTTGTACCTAGGATTTCATCTACGGTAGGCTTCAACAATGCACCTAGGTTGCCATCTTATTGACATCAATGACAGCTTTATCCAACATCCATTACTTGCTAGCTTAACACTTATCCTATCCTTAGCCTATGAATACATGTGCCCTACATGAAGTTATGCACATGCTTTCCTTGAGGGGAATCTTTGACTTGTTGACTTATCTTTTCTCCAAAAGAAAAAGCTTCCCACTTTAAGAAATTTGACTTATTTCTCCAAAAGTAAAAGCTTCCATACCAGGAAAGTTGTCTTATTATCTTTTCTACAAAAATACAAGTCTTCCATAGCCTTGTTAGAATGTTTTTTCGTAAAGCAAAAGCCTTCTATGTTTAGAGAAGCAAGCTTTACTTGGACATTCCACTTTTCCACATTTAGCATGCTTTCCCTTTGTCTTATCTTCCCTACCCTATTTGGAGAAGATTTCACTTTTTTTCATTCTTCTTGCCTCTATTCACTCTAGCTTATGCACCATACTTGGGGGAGATGTTTTATGTAAATGTTAATGGCTATCTTGGAGAGACTTCCTCCACATATGGTAGTCACTAGTGCCCCTTAGCTGGAATTGTTTTTCTTGGAGTTTTGCTCTCTTCTTTATTCTATTCTTTGCAAAAGCAAATGCTGTCTTTAACCAATCACAATTCTCTTGTAAACTCCTAAGCTCATTCTATAAGAGCTTGAGAGTGTGTCTATAATAATAGATAGTAATTTCACTTGAGTCCCCCTTTGTTCATCCTCTGTTCTTGTTCAAGTGACTTGTGAAAGGGCATACCAGCCTAAGAGTTGAGAGTCCTCTCATTTTGTCCAAGAGAATTCATCCCTGGAATTGGTGTAAGAAAGTACCAAAGAAGTGATCGTTGTCTCCCAAAATTCTCTGAGCTTGACACTGATTACCCGGAAAGTTGTACACACATCTATTGGAATAAAGGTACCAAGTTATTGGCGTCTAAATCCCACCTTTACGGTGTGTCTTCTTTTTGATTATTTGAATTTTCTAAATTAGTTATTGTGGGAATCACTCCTGCATAGCAAAGGTTATTTTATATTCACTCCATAGCCCAATGGATTCAGGAATATCAGTCTAGACTCTAATCTATAATTTTGAGTGCTGGATGTTCCCTGTTTTTGACATTTTTACCACAGACCTGCACTTTAACAGCATTAATTTGAGATGATTTTGAGGTAGCTTTGCATGGATTCAAAGGCAGAATTGATAAGTGTAAATCAGCATTTTACCTCTGATTTTTGACATAACAGCAAGATCTCTTCCCAGTTTGGAAGAATATTCTATTTTCCACAATGATATTTTATCTCCAAAGTGCACAGAGAATCCTCTTCTTGACTGGCAAGCACCAACCCAAAGTGCAGATGGAGCATACAATAGATGACAGCGTACCCTCTCTAAGTTACCATTCAGCCAGACAGTTTCGAGTGTTGACAAGCCCCTTCAGTTTTTAATGTCCCAATGTAAAATTCAAGAGAAAGGACATTTAAAATGTGTTTCCTACATTCAATAATTCATTTAGTCATGACATATAAGAAAGGTAGCTCAAATAAAATCGTTGATCTCCTATGCAAACACCCTGTCAAGGCCCTTTCTATCTTAGATCTAAGATGTGCAGCCTATGTGGACTGGGAATCACAAAATACTACAAACCCTCACTTTGGTCCAGAGATGGAAACTACCCAGTGACTCACCATGGTTAATCAAACCACCTTATAAGACTACACAGTTTGGGGTGGCATGTTGTACAAGCTAAATTAGTTGTGTTTCCAGCTGGATCAACTTTCTTTGTTTTTATCAAGGAGGCCTGCTCTTCATCCTATGAGGGCATTTTGGTGTACAGAAAACTTTGTTACACTTGCAAAGGTACTTATTTTTGCTTGCCATGCAAAAACAAGTGGAAGGTTACATCTAGAGATGTTCCAATTGTAGCCAAAACAAACCTGTTTGTAGGAAGCTTGGGTTGCACCAACATTTGCCAGTGTCGTTGAGGGATTGAAAAGCCATCTCCATGGATTTTACCAGTGGTCTACCAACCACTGAGTGAAAACATGATTGCATATTTGTGTTAGTATGCAAATTTTCCAAAATAACAATTTTCATACCATGTAACAAATCCATTGACGATCCTATATCTGCAACACTTTTCTTCCAGCTTGTCTGAAGTAATCTTTAATCACCATTGACCATCATTTCTGATCATGACTACAGATTTCTCAAACACTTTTGCAAATCCTTGTGGAAGCTGTTATGCTATTACCTTTGGTTTTCCAATGCATTTCATCCACCAATAGATCACCAAACATGGTTGCGAACAAAATCTTTGTTAAGGCTCTTTGCATCTACCACAAGCAGAATGAACTATGGGACTGGTACTGGCAAAGTTGTGCAACACAACTAGAATAAAGCCACTCATGTCTCTACAAAGCACTCTCCTTTTGAAGTTTGGTTTGGCTTTCAACCTCTTGCTTCTTATGAAATTCTAGTCGCTCTCCGAACTACATCCACATCCCCACCAACAAAAAGAGGAAGATAAAGCTTCTTTTTATGCATCACTTGCCCAAGTATTATAGACTGTGAGTCCCTGGACAATCACAAAGTCTGAGACCACCTTGGTATGAGTTGTAAACCTTAACTTTAATGAGGTTTTGTCATGATCCACTGACGAGTTGTCAATGAGATCTAGATCTAGAATGTTCCAACTGATGTACTATAAATTCAGATCCCAATATCAATACAATGAGTTAAGACAATGGCTTAAGGCCTTTCTGCCACTTTGCTTGTCTTGTCTTGCTCCAGTTCTAAGCATGTTTTCAGAGACAACGAAGTTATGAGAGGTTCATTGTGATTCATGTTGCTTTGAATGTAAATTCATGGAAGTGATCCATCGGAGGCTATTGAAGAGCCAGTGATAATAAGTTTCTCGCTGTATTGGATATATAATAAAAGAGCCACCATGCTAGTAAGGTTTTCAGTCAATAAGGCATAACTCACAATGAGCACCAAATCTCCACATCTCCTTTACTCAATGCCCATATGAACAGTGCTTCCCCACACCCTAACGAAGCATTAAAGGGATTGATTAAGGAAGCATACTTTGAAGAAGAGGGATCTGAATTCAACAGGAATTTATCCAGCAACCTGGAGGAGGAATTGTATCTCTACAATGAGCTATCTCAAACAGGTGCACGCATCGCTGGAAGAAGGTATCACTATTATGGCTTTTAAAATTATGTTTTTTACCTCCGGCACGCTGTCATATCGTTGCTCAGATCATGCAACCCAAGCCCCCTAGACTTTTGTTCTTTTTCTACATATACATGGTATACCCCTGATTCCAATCATATTTACAGCCAACCCTGTGAGCACAACAGCCCATGTGTTCATGAAAGGAGGCACTGGAATTGGCAATAAAGTTTGATCAGTTGTCTGAGGCACAGGATATTGAGAAATACGGCCACTTTACTGCCCATCTTACAGGTCCTGGCATTGTTTTCATCAAAGTTTACCATTTCATAGCCTTTCTCAAGAATAGCATGGCTGCGATCTTGGAAGTGAGGCAAAACAGTTGATAGATGCATTTGGAAAATCAATATTCTTGTTTCAGCTGTTACATGAAGAACATCGCTTTCATTATAAGTAGATTGGCTGATTAAGCCTATTTTGTAAAAAAGGGTTCGAATATTTTTGGTGAGCTTGAAAGGGGTTTGATGTTTGAAAATTCATGGTACAACCATTTTTCTTTGTAGAAGGTTTGATAGCAAAACAAAGAGAAAGGAAGCTTAAAGCTTCATGTACATTCTCAAATAAGTAATTTAATAAATTATCATTTTCTCTTCTTCTTGTCTTAAACCACCCTGAAATTGAATAGGGGGGGCCATGGACATTTGTGGTTGTGTATGATTTTTGATGTGTGGCGCTTTCTTTTGTGTTTCATTTTGGCATTTACTTAACATTGTCACAACAATTATGGAGTAATAAGATGTTAAAATCAAATTGGTTATGAACGTGTAAGAAGAGGACAAAAAGGTGCTTGGAGCATTAGCAAAACATCAAAGACAACAGTCTTTTGAAGCGTTAAATTCATCTATACATTGTAAAAATTGGAGGAGAAATCTTTGAATTTGAAGCATTACAAAGGGTAAAGCTGTAAACCCTTTCAAGACAATAAAGTGTTTTCTAAGTCAAAAATCAACTGCGACCTGCCTTAAATTGAATGAGGTCAAGCAAGTCAATTATTGTAATCACTTTTTAGGGTACATGATTGATAGTACCTGATACCCTAAGTGTTGATAGGTGGTTGTCTTTGATGTCAATCCAAGCAATACCGGGAGCTACCCCAATCTTCGTCGACAAATTTGGCATGGAAATTGTGGTTTCTTGTCTCCTAATCTATCTAGTTAGATTCTCATCGAAAAGATCTTTCTGATGATATGTGGTACCCCACACAGTTCTTTATGGTTTGAAAGTTATTTGCATTTTAAGTAGAAGCCCCGGTTTTGTGGGCTAAAACCCCAAAGGATAGTGACATGACACCTTATCATTAATCCACCTACGGTTGTCAATATATGACAATAATTCTCACCACAATCTCGTTGCGTATAAGTTGAATAGCTTCAAGAACCAAAGGCAATAACCCAATCATTGACCTCACAGACTTGGTAGGACCAAATGCACTAAGCCAACCATTGGTTTGCTCGTTGTTAACATCAAATTTAAGGCTTTTATTAAGATTTATGAAGTAATAACTTTGTAAAATGCATCAAAATGTTTTGCATCAACAACAAGGTATCTGCCATAAATAGAAAAGCCCAATTCATTTACCAAAAAGCCTAGCAGTCTTCTTGCTTGGGTCTCAAGGCATGTAAAAATTAAACATCAAGTTAATTTGTACTCCAACGTTAAATCCTTGCACCTAAGAATACTAGGAATCTCTTATGATATAAGGCATTGATTATTAAATTTCTTAGTATCTTGAAACCTCTAACTCTTCCAACGTTCATATTTACAAGCCCCTTCCAATTAAACCTACAAGCCCCTTCCAATTAAACCTTAGTCTATAAAAGAGATAATATACATCATTCTCCATAATGCACTTTTATATGACTCATCCGTAAGATTACCTCTGAAATTATTTTCGGTCATCCCTGAGGAATTAACACAGATCATTAGTAAGGGACAGGGTTTGATCTCTTTTGAAAGTTTAATTTTGCTAGAGACTCGTTTGAGTGCAGGACATCAGCCTTATGAAAATGACACAGAAGTGAGGGCTTATTACATTATTTTTTTGGGATCTGGTGATTCGTTGGATATGCTGTTCTGAAGTTTGATGGGTAAGGCCACACGCTTGTTTTAGCCATAATCCTTTCAAAAGGGCGCTTCTCATTTGCGGCTACAAGAGAGAAGCTTCATGAAGGCAGTGAGGTAGCATAAGCGTTTCATTTGCTGCCACAAGAGACACATTTTCTTAAGGTAGTCTCAGTGACAAAGATTAGCAAGGTTGTTTTTATACAGTCGACATGATCATCAAAAACCTTACGCTACAGTGAAGCAGTCAAATAAAAGAAAAAGAGAACTACAGCACTAAACAGTGGCACGAGTACAAGATAGTTTCATTTACAAATTGTTTCATCGTCAAGGATAGCAAAAGAGTAATAAGAGTTGTGTGTTCAAGCATCAAGACTTCAAGGTGACAAAGACAACATTGTGGTACATTCTTCCTGCATCAAGGTAAGTTTGTATAAATTTGTTTTGACATTTGTTGTGTATCTCTTATTTGCAGGTACACTCAAATGGGGAGGTAAGTATCTTTGGTACTAGGTCATTGTCTTTTGTTTTGGGAGATAAGAGATTCGTGTGTTTTTTTTTCAGGTATAAGACACATGCAGTGACAGCAGTGAATCCTACAGCAGTGACAATAAGATCGAAGACATCAAAGCAGTGAGACCTTCTTCAGTTCAGTACAATCATCAAGAACGGGGTAGAGACATTATCAAAGGCAGAAGCATGTTTCATGATTGAAGGGCAGACTGTTGTGGGACAGTGCAAAGATTGATATCTCTCAGTGTTTCAGAATATCAGATACATCAATTTCATCACCAGCTTCAAATCTGCAACAAGACAGAAGAGACAAGTCATTGTATAAAATTTGTAAGTCTTGTAGGAGTCTATGTCATTGCCTAGAGTTGAAGAAGGCAATGTTGTTTTGGGATAAGGGCTATGGTTTGTGGTTGGAACAAGGGTTATTGGTTTGTCGGGACAAGGGTTTAATGTTGTTACTCAGTGGCCAGTCAAAGAAAATTATTGAAATATCATTGTAACTTGGATCATTGTCCCTAGTACGGGAGTCCACACTTTGAGTTTATTTTTGTCTTTATAGGGTGGTACAGTGGTGCTAGGCTAGTGAATGAAGTCACCTTCAAGTTGGAGCCTGTAAACCCTTCACAGTGGTAGGGTGGTGCTAGGGCAAGTTGTGGCTCACTACAATGTTGGGACATCCTTTCAGTGGATCGCTGATAAAACTAGGGCGTTGGGGCATCCTTCCAATGGGAGCTGGAGAAGCATGATTTTCTAGAATTCTAGGAAGTTGTAGCTTTCTTTTCAGTTGGGGCTGAAGATTCAAGAATTTATTAGAAAAATATTTTTTCGACTCGGAGGGGGTTTTCCACCTAAAAATCTTGTACCTACTGTCTCTATCGTTCCGCATTATTATTTACTACTTTACTGATAATCATAACACTGTTGAAGATTAACTAATGCTCTGAAAAGATTAATTAAGTGATGATTGCTAAGAAACACTGATTCACCCCCCCTCTCAGTATTTCCAACACTAAAGCAACATAAAATCAAGTGTGACACATAAACATATAATCAAGCAAGCAAGTACAAGCAAGTGGGACAAAAATGGGTAAAGGAGGAAAGCATTTACAAAATGAATCTCAAGAAATCAAGGATTTGCAAGAAGACAAACATGAATTGCAAATCAAATTAAAGCACTTGAGTGGGATTTACATCATAAACAAAACATAATTGATCCCATGGTCGATACACTATAATCGGCAAATGATCTTTAACGTGAACTAGATATGAAGGATCAATTGATTTGTGCACTTCAAATAAAATTAAGGGAAAAGCAAGATCAAATTGATGACATGTTTGATGCAACACATACAACAATGGTTGATGCAATTTGTGACACAGAGGATCTAATACAATAGCATAGAATGGGAAGAAGATCAAAGGCGTGGAGTCAAGGGGAGTAATGATCGCAGGGGGAGTATATGTGTTGTCATCAATGACAAAGGGGGAGATTGTTGAATGGTGTTGTCATTGATGCCAATGTCGGTCCTTGAATGCCCTTAACATTTGTCTAGTTTACATTGATCGGAAGCTCCAAATAACAAGAAGCCCTGGAAGAAAGGAAGGAATCCCTAAAATCCACGCATTTGTTGAAGATTTTGAGGATGAAGATCAGTGTATTTGCTCACTAAATCACCTTCAATTGATTCTCCTCATCATGCCAATTCCAATGGTATATGGCATGCCTCATGGTTCATCTCGGTTGCGGAGATACACTCAATAAAAGATTGAAGCCCCCATTTGTGGTCAAGATGCCCCAAAGATGTTGCATGCAGCTAGTTGAACATTGGCTTTTTAATTCAAGCAAATTAAATTATATTAATGATGGACTTAGTCATGGTCAAGGGAAATATGATATTTAAATTTATTAACTAGTCGACCTCCAAGTATAAGATAATTTTGCCTCCAAAAATTATTTCAAATTTTTTTGTTCTTGCATGTTAGCTTCCCTCTTATTGATTAAGTCGGCTCCATTAGAATCCCCTCCTCCATCACTATAAAAGGAGACTCGACTTCTTCACAAAGGCAAGCAATTGAACGTTATTTTTTGTGATTGACCTTTGCGGCCTAGTAAAGCCACGAAGATTTGGAAGAGCATGCCACGTTTGATGATGGATTTGGGTATTTGAAATTTAATTTTTATATGGGTTAATGGATATAAAGATATCCAATGAAGAATTTGTTGGAGACTGTCTAAGGCCATTTGACCTTCCTTTTAAGTTATTTTGAGTACCCTTTCTTTTCTTTTTTTCCTATCTGAAATGTTTTATGGGCGGGACCATGCGACTATGGTAAAATCGCATTGACATCTAAGTCAATTTTTCAGGAGTCTAAAGCCTATTCAAGCATACCCTTGTGCGTATGAATCACCGTGATCATGATCGTATGGCTATTCAGTGAAACTGTATGGGTGTGTGTTTAACTAGTGAATAACATGTGCATATAATTGGTGTAATTTGAACATAATGAATTGGTTCAAACATTACAAGCTTTGTATCGTATGTGACCATTGTTGTAGCATGAATCAATTACAGTTTGTGCACGTTGTGGTATATTTTATGGTTCGATTCCATTAGTAATGATATGGTTTTTTCTAGCTACAAATGGTCTTGTAAAGTTTGACAGAGGTGGAATTTAAATTAATAACGAAAGCTTGGAGCCACTATACAGAGATTTGAACTTTGCAAGATATATCGTTTATGTTTATGTCTTAATGAAAGCCTGGAGTAGGTTACTTTGGTGGAAGCAGAACTTTGAAACCCCAGGTGGCACAGATTTGATGGAGAAATATCTCAAGGCTATAACATATCTTGTAACAAAACTTCGGTGGAATATAGTGCTAGTGTGATCGGAAATTGATGGCAGATGAATCGAAAGTCTAAATATCATCATGATCACCATGAATTAATGCTTTGATTGGGTCAATGTGGTGTGTATGCACATGAAGAGAGGTGTGCAAAAAGTTTGATGGACAAAATGTATGTCCTATGTGTTTTTAGTGTAAAGCCTAAGTATGAAAGTCTGGGTAACAAGTACGTATGCATGTGTTTCTGTTGATCCATAAGTACACTGCAGATTCGGATAAATATGAGTGATGGTAATCAGGCTATGTTTGCTAATGACCAGTGCGACTCACCTGTAAAAATGCAAGAGCGATTAGCAGTGAATGTTGTGAATTGCCAATGGTTGAAAGTAATGTACACTTATGTAAGAGATCAAGCTTGAGAGACAAAACTATTATTTCTATCGTTGTGACAAAGATTTATGGTCAGAGGCAGAGTTTTATTAGTATGGTTATGTTACAGATGTATAACTTGTCTTTATAGCCATGTACTTCATATGTTGCCACTAGTGTCATAGTTGACAGTAATGGTTGGATGAGTGAGGCCATGTACGTGCTACTACTAGGACCGATAATGAATGTCATTTTTGAATAGAGGGAGTTGAGTGTTGATTTGTTGCAGAGTATGGGTATCGTTTGTATCAAAATATGCTCGTGAGAGTCTATGATGCCGCTAAGGTTTTATGCCAATGATGATGTAGTATACGTAGGGGGATAATATGGGGTACAAAGAAAGGTACCCAAGGGAATAATGTAATAATGGAATGGGCCATAGTAATAAATAAGGTGGTTAACCCGCATCATGTAAGGGACTACAAGTAGTTAGCAATAATGTAATAAGCCCATGGTATTAAATAGATGGCATTGAGGGAACCATGGTAATGACCCATGGTATTGTATGTATGAGGCCTATATAGAGGCTAGAGACTCCCCATTGAGAGATGTCAAGGAATATTGTATGAACAGGCATATGGCTTGTGAAGTGTTCTCCTTCCTTAAGGAGTGAATGTATGGTGTTGCCCTACCTTAAGGGTTTGATCAATAAAGAAGAATTTCTATCTATATTCAAATCTTATCATTTCTTGGGTTTATTTCTATTTTCATTTATTTCTAGGTCAGATCTATAACAAGTGGTATCAGAGCACTTTCTTGGGCAAAGTGGAATTTTTTTTTTTTAGGAATTTTTTGGCGGCGTGTTTGCAGATCAGATCTGTACGTTTTGGTGCAAAATCTATAGAATCTAATTGCAAATCTAAGTTGTTGGTGAAAAAATATCAATTTGAAAAAAAAATCGGCCGAATTGGAATCCGGATGAAGGAGATATTGCTGATTTTAAAATCAGTGGGGTTGCAGACATTTTTTGGGGCGGCGAGTTTGCAGAGCAGATCTGTTCATTCTGGTGCAAAATATGCAGAATCTAATTGCAGATATGGATTGTTTATGAAAAAATACCCAAGTTCAAAAAAAAAAATCAGTCGAATCGAAGTCTGGATGAGGGAGATATCGCTGATTTAAAATCAACTATTTTTTCATAATTTTTTTTGTGACGGCGGGACAAGTGCAGCGCGAATAAGAAATTCCAGTGCTTAGATCGGGATTTCTATCATGTGGGAAGATGCAGAATGGTTGTTCCATTTCTGAAAATAGGTCATAGTAAGGATTCTGAGGAATATTAACTGAATTGTGGCCATTTCAAATTTCTGCCAAGTAAGTGATTTGTTTTCAAAAACCCTCTTCATGGCTTATAACAATAAGTTTTTTTACAGGAAAAATAATGGGTCTTCTATTGAAAATTTTATAGCATGTCTTAAGTTTGACTTCCCAGGGTGTTGGAAGGACAAAATAGGGTATCATTTGAAAGATGAGGCTGCTATATGGTGGAAATCACTTGACAGTGAAATTCTGAAGTTATGTTGTGCTGATGAAATTGAAGAACTACTTTTGGACAAATGGTCTCATACTAGAAAGGAGGAAACCAAAAAACCTAGCAAAGATTTTATTTTTGCAGGAAAGAAGGAAACCAAGAAACCTAAAGGGTTATTTTCTACTAGTATCTCCTTATTGCAGGTTCATGGATTGATTCAGAAGGAGAAGATCATTGTGTTTATAAATTCTAGTTGCAAGCATAATTTTATAAATGTCAATTTGGCAAAAAAATCACAAGTGCCAGCGAAACACATGGAGCACACACAGGTTAATAATGAACAAGTGCAAGTTTATAAAGATTTGAAAATTTCTATGGACAAGTATGTATTGCATTCTAATTTTTATGCTTCAGATATGGCTAATGAGGATGTTGTTTTGGGATATCCTTGGATGGAATCGGTGGGTACTATAAATATTAATGTGCATAAGAAATTCCTGAAGCTCTGGTATAAAAAGAAGAAGATTACATTACATGATATTTCCATCAATAAACAGGTAGAGTCCAAGGAGGCTGAAGCAGAAGATGTTCCAGAGACTTACATATCAGATTATGAGCCACTGATGGTCGAAAACCAAACACAAGCGTCAAACCAAGTACCAGAAAAACAGGTAAAGTCCAAGGAGGCTGAAGCAGAAAATGTTACATCAGATGAGGATTCAGTGGTTGAAGTAATATTGGAAGATAAGAAACAACAGCAAGCACCACAACATAGACCAGATACCAATCAGGCTCCATTAGGTGGTGAATTAAAGAAAGATACACTGTTGGTTAAAACTTCAGCATATCACCACCCACATCACTCCACAAGAAAACAACCAACAAGATGGCAACGAATTAGCCATAAGGACAACAACCCCCGCATGATAGATAGAAAGGAGCGACGATCCGCCTGCTACACACAGAAGAGCCGCTAGGATCAACTTCCATCTCAAGCGAGCGAGGCACCAGCTAGATCGAGAGTTCACCTTTCTTTTGGATGGCTAGATGCACGCGCATGGTACCAGTGGACTACTCTTTTGAGTAGATCTTATTATTTATGTTCTTCCCATGTTTCAGGGAGGAAACATGTTAAAGGGGGTGGAATGTAGTACACCTAGGGGGGATAATATGGAGTACAAAGGGAGATACCCAAGGGAATAATGTAATAATGGGATAGGCCATAGTAATAAATAAGGTGGTTAACCCGTATCATGTAAGGGACCACAAGTAGTTAGCAATAATGTAATAAGCCCATGGTATTAGATAGATGATATTGGGGGAACCATGGTAATGACCCATGGTATTATATGTATGAGGCCTATATAGAGGCTAGAGACTCCCCATTGAGAGATGTCAAGGAATATTGTATGAACAGGCATATGGCTTGTGGAGTGTTCTCCTTCTTTAAGGAGTGAATGTATAGTGTTGCCCTACCTTAAGGGTTTGATCAATAAAGAAGAATTTCTATCTATTTCTATCTTATTATTTTTTAGTATATTTCTATTATCATATATTTTTGGGTTAGATCTATAACAAGAATGTAGTATACCTAAGGAGGATAATATGGGGTACAAAGGAAGGTACCCAAGGGAATAATGTAATAATGGGATGGGTCATAGTAATAAATAAGGTGGTTAACCCGTATCATGTAAGGGACCACAAGTAGTTAGCAATAATGTAATAAGCCCATGGTATTGGATAGATGGTATTGAGGGAACCATGGTAATGACCCATGGTATTGTATGTATGAAGCCTATATAGAGGCTAGAGACTCTCCATTGAGAGATGTCAAGGAATATTGTATAAATAGGCATATGGCTTGTGAAGTGTTCTCCTTCCTTAAGGAGTGAATGTATGGTGTTGCCCTACCTTAAGGGTTTGATTAATAAAGAAGCATTTCTATATTTAGATCTTATTATTTCATGGGTATATTTGTCTTATCTTATATTTTTGGATCAGATCTATAACAAATGAACAGTGTTATTGCATATTTGCAAACTAGGATTTGAGCTCACTATTGTCATGATGAATGGTTGATTGCTTTGTAAGTGTAATACAAAATCATCTTGAGCTTTTGGTACTTGTTTGCTAAGTCCATTTATTTGTAAGCCAGGGGTATATGATACTTGCCAAAAATGTTTGACCATGTTAAGTATGACAGATTAATGTTATGCATGCTAAGTAGAGAAGTTGTTCGAGTTTGTACATTACAGATTGATGTCATGTATAGTAGAGGCTTGACAAGGTTAATGTATTCACAGAGCCCTGATTATTGAGCAGAGTAAGCGATTGTTGATGTATGGATATTTGTTGGAAACACTGAGAGGGGGGGTGAATCAGTATTTCTTTACAATTGTTATTTTTTACCAGTTAAGATCACTTATAATTAGAACACATAATGAACAATGATAAAATAATAATTTTATTAATCAATGATGAGGACTTAAATGACCCTTTTACAATAATCAAGTACAACAATAGCTTAGGGCTCCAACCCTGAAGACTCCAATCTTCAAATGACTAGGCTTCAACCTGCAAGGTGCCAAGCTCCAACTTGGACTTCCCGAGGCTCCAACCCTCTTCACTAGCACATGCTCAAACCTGATTTTCTTGAGAACTCCTATCCTCTAGGGCTCCAACACTCAACAAGTCAAGATACAAGTCTGTCTCAAGTAAGGCTTCAAAAACTAATCAATAGGTCTGCGCACCAAACTTATAATGTCCTTCAATAATGTTATGGACTGATCTAATAATTTCTTTCAAAGTGGTCTTCAAGAAGATGTTCAAACACTCCTATAATTGTTGCTCCTTAGAAAGATCTGCTCCAATGATAGTTCTAGGTCTGCAAAACTCTTCTTTGATTGCTCAAGATCTTCACAACACCTCAATGAATCCTTCAGTGTGTCTTCAAGACAATGCTTCAAAGCAATTGCCCCCATTGTCAACCCAAATCTGATTCTAGCTGCTTCTGGGACTGTTTCAAAATGTCCATAAAATGCTGCTTCAAACAATCTTCAAGAGTGCACCACAAACACCTTCCAAAAAGGCAGCCTTAAAATGCTTTCAAGAACTTATCACTGGTTAGCTTGAAATCTTCTCTGTCCACTCATCATCACGATTGCTTAAGATAGGTCTGCAAAAAGGTCTTCCAAAACGTACTCCAAAAGATCTTCAAATACCTTTTTAATTCTGCTCTAACAAGGCTTCAAACAAGCCTCAAATAATGCTCCAAGATATTATTTAGTTATCTTCAACACTGATATCATCTGCTGCTCCAAAAACGTTTCATATGTTGATGTAGAATTACTCAAATATGTCCGTAAGAGAGATGTTTCAATGGATAAAAGCTACCCTCACCATTTTCAGATTCTGAAATACATCTGTTATCAATAGATTCAACACTTGAATTTTAACATAAAAAAAGAAAAACTTCTTTGGAATATGATACCACCAGTCTAGTCTCAAAATAAAAAACACCACCATCATTTCACCCTGCTGATCCCAACCTAAAGACAAAGATTCTTGTGACCAATACTTCGGTTCTGAGAGATCTGTTCAAAGATTATGCTTTGGAAGATCATTTAATCAAGTCTGCACAAGTCTAGAGGCCGAAACTTACAGGTTCAAGACTTCTTTTGAAGTCTGTCTGAAACAGGGGTGAGTTCTGTTCCAATAAAGAGTCCGAAAATCACAGAGAACAAGGTCCACTCAAGGTCTGAAAATAGCTGCTTCAGGATAGCTGAAATTTCTGAGCCTCTTCACTGGATTCTACAGGTCAAAGTCCACAGAAATCAACAGAATAGCCGAGTTATTTCCCAAGAAAGCTATGCCAAGAACCACTTGAAGACTTAGAAGACTTTATCTCCTTCCTTTCGCTCTGTTGTACTTCTTATTTTTTGCTTGACAGAATTGGTGAGCCAGAATGGGGAGAATTCGAGCTATATTTATAGTGGTTTGCCACAATTGAAGAGACGTGACTGTTGGAGCGGCATGTCAAGCTTACATAAGTCGGCTTGGTAAATTTTTCGCATTTTAACATTTTTTCATCTTCAAAAATTAATATCTTCACAACCGTAGGGAGTTAGAGCCTAGAGGGCATATGTGCACTCGTTGGAAAGCTTTTGACTTCCTCTACAAGCTAGTGTAAGAGCCACATCAAGATGATATCTTCAAATGTCAAAAAAATATTTTCTTTTGTGAAAGTCTTAGGGTTTTTATGACAATCCTTAGATTTAGGCCTTTAGGTCTTGTTAGGCTAGGATTAGGGCATGGTTGCCAAGGTCTTTTAGGGCTTCACATAGTGAAGACTTCTTGCATTCGGCTAGGGCATCATCACATTCTAACAACTAGGATTTGTCATAAATGCACTTATCATTAAGGCATCCACTAGGGTTGTCAATCAATGCTCAACGTAGGACTTGCTCTTAGGGTTTCATGCATATTGCATTTTGCATTTAGGGTTAGTGTTTTCCCATCTTCATCAATGCGCATATTGACATCAATGACATCTTTGAACAACAATATTACTAAGGTTCTTCATTCTTCTGACCATTGCTGATGAAAAAGTTGTCGAGTTAAAAGCATACTGCCTAAGAAACTGGATTCGTCCTCCCCCCCCCCCCCCTGTCGTGTCTTGAATCCCACGTGTCAGACACAATTCTCAAGGGACACATGTCTAATTTGTTGGAGAATCTAGTAGGGCAGCTATTTAAACCATTTCTCCTTAACCTTAATAATTGCTTGTGAACTTTAGTTATCTTATGTTTCTTTATTAGTTTTTTCATCAAACAATTATCAAGAGCAAAAACAATAAAGACAATAGACATAAGAGTTAGGCTCCAAGCCAAGGAAAAACTCCTCCAAAGGGAAAACCAAGAAATAATCTCTTCTCTTCTTATAGAATCTGCTTCAAATGAGAAAACCAAGACCCAAACTGACCAAGTCCTCCTCCAAGCACCAAGTCAACACTCCAAGAATCCCTTCCAATTAGGTTAAAGATCAACCAAGTCAACAAGGATCAATTCTTCTTCAACCAACTTCAAATCTTAGCTTCGACCCCCAGCTTCAGATCTGCAACCTCGACCTACAATTTTCAGCCCTGCAATAGTTGCAGAAACCCTAATTTTCGCACATGTGGACAGAAATAGAGAAGATTTGGATCTCCTTCCTTTGCTTGGTCTTTCTCCTTGTCTTCTAGTCTTTCGCTCTTCTTTTCTTGCTTCATTTGCTTTAAATTGAACTTATTTCTTGAGCAGATCGAATTGTTGTCAAATGAGGTCGAAGTCATTGGTAGGACCGACTTGTGCTTGGAGACTTATTTTGACTTTCTAGACACAAAATAAATTATTCTTACAAGTTACAACTTGCCCAATAGGATCTTATACAAATGATATTGACTCTCTTGACTCATGACAGTAATCTTTAGGACTTGACAAGCCCTAGAAGCATGTAGAACATGCTTAACCCAGATGACCAATCAAAAAAAGCATGAAACCCATGCTTGAAAATAATAATTTTTTTCTTTCTTCTTTTTCTTGTTACACAAGATATACATAATGACATAAGTACAATGACAATTATGAAGACCAAAACTAGTTATATTTTCCAACACTCCCTCTTAACTAGGGAGGTATTCATAATTGTACAACCAGTACAAGGATATTCACAAATTGAAGAGTTCTCGTAAGAAGAGTCAGAGCCATCTTTAAAGCATCAACATCATAACCAACAATGTCAACATAGTAATTACTTAACTAACAAGCTCTTCTTTTACCAGAGCATAATGTTGGGAGGCTTTATGTTAGACACCACACTATCTCTCAAGGTATATACCCTATCTAGATGTTCACTAGGTATGTCCTTTTAGGACTATTCTTATCTTGGATTCCCAATCCTCAGAAAATCGGTCCTCTTCAACCACTCTTATCTTGGATACCTATCCAATCCTCAAAGAGTGTTCGTCTACAAGACTACTTCCTATCTTGAATTCTTTATCCTCAAGGAGTAGCAATCTCAGAAGCTTATCCAATCCTTCCATCCACCATTCTCCCTCCATGGCCTTCACTTAGGCGTATGGTTGTTAGTCCTGACCTAGTGCATGACACATGAAGAAGAGAATATGATGTCTTTAACATCACTCCCTCTCAACCTAGAGAGGAGATCGTCATTCCCTCTCGATTGAGGAATAGATCCTTGCTCATTCTCAAACATTTAAGGAAACTTCTTTCTCCCTCTCAAACATAGAGGAGATTCCTTACTAACTTTTAATTGGGAAGCCATAACCACAAGCTCTTTAGCTTGTCTTCATAAATGTATCAACTACTTAGTTCTTCATGGAGATCTTCAAGTAATAGTTGCATGGCTCCTTTCTTTTGCATCTCATCATATTGAGCTTCTACCTTCCTGGATATTATGGAGCCATCCTTTTCCTTTAATCTTCTGACATGATTCAAGTCATCAATCTTACATATCACTTTCCTCTAGTTATCATCAATAAAGGCATTATACTGAGCCCACCAAAGTGTAGCTAATCATAGCTTTTTCTAAACATGAAAGCGATCTTCATTGTTATCGAAACATGAACATTAGGATATCTTCTTGTATTGCTACCTTATAATCCCAAGATGAAATAGGCATCTTGTCCATACAATCCTTTAAGGATTAACAAATCCATCCACTCAATCCATATGTTCTTTGAATTGAGTCCAAAACCAACAGTTGAACTTACCTCAACTGCCATTATGCATTTATGCAATATTCCTCTAGGAAGTAAAACTATATATCAACTAGATAACTAATACCAATATATTAATATCAAAATAATCTTATCACGATGGCCCCTTTCAGCAAAGTATTTGCTTACTTGTATCCTTTGAGATCAACATCATTCCACATGGTCCATCTTCATATTGTACAAGAATCCTTCTCCATGCATTCAGTTTTAATCAAGGTGCCCATGGATCGAACTTGATTAGCAAGCTACAATATCTTCCCTAGAGTTATCATCATCAACTCTCCTTCCTTCTTCCTGAGACCATACTTGATGTTGATTTATGTCGTGCTATTTTTCGGGAGTGTCTTGATCTTTAGCCATTCCGAAGCATACCAAATTTATTCTTCCAAGCATCAAATAACCATATGGAAGACTTACAAAGCACATTCGTATAACCAACTCTTTCTACAAGATTCTTGTAGATATAAATTCTACCTTTTAGAGAAAAGTTACTCGAAGACATGCATATCTTTGCTTCCATACAACCATCTAGCCATCCTTCCTTGAACGAGCTTGCTTCTTATACCTATCGAAGATAGGTTTCCTTTCCCAAGAGAAGACTCAAATTTATGTATTTCATACTAAAACTCGACCATCTGCATTCCTTCAACCTTGAAGACTATAAATTCCATACTAGATGGAATACATACCAGCCATAATGCTTCTTCCAAGAACCTTCGTAAATGATGGTTCTTATAGGAGGATCTTTAACGATCCTTCTTGCAAAATGACTACGTCTAACATTATGTTAGAAAATGCTTGGATGAACTATAATATGCAATATGGTCCCAATCTTGCCATTCTTTTAAGCTAGATGATTCCTTTCAAAGCAACTTGATTATGAATACTCTAATTCTACTATCATATGCTTCTTTCTATGATGCCATGCTTTTACAAAACCAAGACTCTTCTAGAGAATGCACCACTGCATGTTACACTACTTTCTACTTAATAAAAGAAAGACAAATTGCATACTGAACCTCATAGAGATGGGACTTACTTCAATAGTAAAGATCCCTGGAATCTTCTCCTTTTGGCTGCTTCTCAGGTTCTCCCTTACCTCAACTATGTGAGCTTCACTCCTTTCCTTCCTTTTGTTGTTCTTTTTCTTTGGACAATCCCTCTTAAAATGTCCATACTCATTGCATCCAAAGCATTGAATTTCAAACATATCTGTTTTCCCTTTGGACTTTCCAAACTTCCCTTTCTTCTTCTTGGTTTTTACAATAAAGGCTTGAGACTTCTCATTTGATTTGGTGTCATCCTTTGCCTTTATCCTAGTTTCTTCCAAGATACATTGAGCCCATAACTCATCAAAAGAAGTAGTACCCTTTCTTGAGTAGGCACTATTACCCACAACTTCGTGGGTGATATCCCCAGGAGAAATTTTTCTCCATGATGGACCTCAGTGAGTAGTCAGCAACCTCTTGCTAGCTCGTTGTGCCATTTCTCTGCCACCTAAGCCAACCATATGGTCCCTTACCCACCTATATTGATCGTATATTTGAAGGTGGGCCTCCCAAATCTAAAGGTATGTCTTGTCATTTGCTAATTGAGTATTGGGTTTACTTCTAATGTATACTTCTAGATATGGATTAATGGGGGGATTTGGTAGAAAGGGTGGGCTTAGTTTGTGCTTTTGTCCCCGTGATCTCTTTTGGATGTTACCCTTGGATCTTAGTCTCGTTGGATCTCCTGTATCAACCATTTGGTTCTATGGTGGTACTACTTGGGAAAACCCGACTTTGGGTGCATGGTCCCACTCCTTTATCCGCATATATTTCTCCCTTTCCACTCATTATACCCCCATTCATCATTTCTCCCACCTGGGTCCACATAGGGCCAGCCTCCCTATCCCCTTGCCCCCACCTTGGGTCAGGCATAGAATGATGCCCCGAAGGTTGAAGCAGTTAAAAGAAAGAAAAAAAAATTTGGCCACATTTAACAAGAAATTGTACCACAAAATGCAAAAGATGGTCGGGACAAAATAATTAGCATGTGGGCAAAAGCCAATACATGAGCTCTACCCCAATCCACGGTCATCACCCTAGTTCCATAAGCCCTAGATGAGCTTCCTTTATCATGCAGGAACCCATGATTGTCCCAACCCCTGGAGGGCAATGAACTGCCCTACCTAAAAAGGGGTAATCGTTGTTATATCTTACACATCATGCTCTTGTCCTTTGAGCTTCGAGCAATTAATTAAAGAAAATTCATAAAAGGAAAAAGGCATACAAAGAAGGGTGGAAAAATCAAGGTCAGGACACCTCATGTACCACGATTGCTCCCTCCTACACATTACATACCCAGGTGTGGGCTTCCCCTTATCTAGCTACCCCTATGCCCCAATATGTGGCCCAAGATTGCCCCTCTCATTCCCTACTCCATTCCACTTATTTATCACTTTGCCACCCCCATTAGAGAAATGTACCTGCTACATACTATCCCCTTTAAGGGTTGAAACCACCTAATAAGGCATTTGGTTAACCCCCTTTGGAGCTTGGAGACACTAGCACATGCCAAAGCCCACAAAGGAAGGACGTGTCATTATGAAGTGCCCACTTTATTATCCATGATTTGTAAACTCTTTTACCTGATTATTTTAATGATTGGTTGTACTGGAAGCCTAGGGGATGCATTGGATCTTATGCAGGATTACAGGTGGTTTCCATTTGGGTTTGGTCTCCCTATACAGGATCCTAACCCCCAGAGGTCTACATTGGCACATATAGGGTGTGCATCGAGAACCATTGGCCTCCACAACAGCGGACAACATTTCACGGATCATCATCGATGCTCAAAGATTACTAGCGATCCACTTTTGGGATGATGGTGATATGCTTGGTACATTATGCCCAGCAAGCCCCCACAGGAGCCCCACACACTTGGTAGGTGTCCTAGGACTTGTACGATGTCATGACAGCATTCATTCCACCACTCGGACCCTTGTCGAGGATCTACAAGCATCTCCGATTCATATGGAGACCCATGGGGTAAGTTATGTGCCCTCACTACTTGGAGAATAAGGGGCCACCACCTTGTCCATCATATTCCGATGAATTTATTCCTTAGCATGGCACTTCAGGACATTATTAGGCCTTTGGAGTGCCCCACTACATGTACATATTATTATTTGGCCCCTTGTGAGGCTTACTTTTCCACTTGTGAGCTAGTTTGTTGGGCTTGTCATCAATAGGATTTTATTTGCACATTATTTTATCATTAGGGACTAATGTAGACCCATAGGCTAATTCGAACTCCTTAGAAGGCTATATATTGATGTTAGATACATTCATTTGGATCATCACTTGACTTGGGATCTCTCTAATCATAAAGAACTTCACATTTTTTCCTTGGAGGATATTTTTTTGGAGATGGATGAATTTTGACATATGGATTTGGGCTATGTTTCTTGTCTTGGATCTTTGTCTTGCAAATGACTACTGGTTGGATATATTCTATAACGTTGTAAGTAAATTTTGACGTTGTTATTCTTGTTGCTGCATACTGCTAAAATTAGGGCTAGTTGCTACATAATTTAAATGTGGAATTAAGCATGTTTTATCTAATTTAATGTATGGGCCAATGTTATATGAATGAAATGCCCTAGAGATTATTTGTCTCAATAAGCTTGCATTATTTACTCTAAAGTATAAATGTTTGAAGTTCACTTTTCTTTTCTTTCTCTCAACATTGGATGAAGCTGACTTTCCAAGCCTCCTTAATCAAGAAACCAAGTCCTTACTCATCATCATCCTTGACTCCATATCCCCAAGTGAATTAGGCATTGATCCTTCAAAAAGGGTGATCATTTTAACCCTCTTTTTACCCTTTTTCCCTAGGTCTAACCCCATTAGGTCACCTAGGGCATCAATTTCCCGGGAATTGACTCAAGGAAAAATTTTGATCTCCTACAGGGTACTGCACTAGTATGTCCCCTCCCTCTCCTCCAAATTTGAGGCAATTCTAACGGTGGAATCTCCAAGAATCCCAAGCCCTAGCTCTAGGATCGAATTTTGCCTAGGCATCCCCAAGGTTAGATCTCAACAAGATCAATTCAATCTTTTGAAGTAAATATTCTTGTTTGGTCCTTTCCTTTCACCTTGTCTAGGATAGGAACATCATTGGTTGTTACATTCCAACTCCAAACCTAGACTAGGTCCACTTGGCCCCGTGTGGTCCCACTTCTCAATAAAGATTGTTTGTCAAGGACCATTTGGGAATCCAAGTTTCCCAAGGATTATAGGGATTGAGAACCTCGTCCATAAGCCCATTCCTTCTCCCTCAACCCTCCAATGCTCACCCCTTACCCCTGGAGGACCAAGTCCCTTGCTTAAAGAGCAAACAAGTTCCATTCTTCACTCCATCCTTCGGAAAGGGTTTCCAAGGTCACTTTCCACCTATCCATTGACATATACTTTACAAGTGATCCCTACACTACCAGGACTCCTCGCATCGGTGTAAGTTCGTAAAGAGCAAGGAGACTTAACTATGGTGACAGTGGGTTAAGCCTCCATCATTGCCCTTAACCTAGCAATTGCCCTCTTAGGAACCCCTTTTAGGTCCCCTATTGGTTTGAGTGGTAACATTTCTAGCGAAGTTGTCGGGGACACGAGACGTGTGTTTTGTTCCCCGTACGACATATTGACATCTCATTATTGGTTACTCCACTAGAAGAACGAAGCCCTAGTTCTTCATTGAGCTTTGAACTTAATGCTTGTAGGGTGAAGCAAACATCTATCATGGCACCTCAATTCACCCTGGCGACTCCATTATAATCTTAATATGCAAAATCATAGAGGATGGAGATTTATTTTGGTCCTATGTTTGAAAAACTCAATGACCAAGAGATTCAAGAGCTGCAAAAGAAAGTTGTCGAACATGCATGAACTTTTTAAAATATGTTGGAGAGCATGGATATGGAATTCATGCTTAGGTTTTATAGGTCGCAAGAAGTACAGCTCGACATAGTAAGGTGTGCTTACGAAGAGGATCCTAGTTGTCGCCTTGACCTTGCTCACATAACTTGTGCCGTGAATATTTTGGATAACCTCATTAATATGAAAAGGAATACCTCCTCTGGGGATGACGAAGAGGTGGATCCCAAGAGCCTCCAAGTCACGTAAGAAAGAATGGATGAGTATAGTAGGTCATGCATGGAGGTAGTACGGGAATATAATTCTAATGAAGTTTTCTCTTGCTTATATGATGAAGAAGTGAAGCTTCATAAGATGAAATGTGAATATAAGGAGAACCCTACTAACGCTCTACTCCTAGAAGCATACTACCAAAATCATGTAACAAGTACCTTAGCCATTGTTCTTCAAGAGAAGAGAGAAGAAGAGAGGTCCGCTTAGCGACCAACCTAGATGAAGATGACCTTGAGGATCTCGATGATGAGCATGAAGATGAGTCCTTGTCAGGGCTGCAGGATGGACAAGAAGATTTTGAGAGTACATTTGTTGAGGAGAATGAAGTTATGGAAAGTAGGGCCAAGACTGACATTACCTTTCTCAAGGATATCACTCCTGATGAATCCCCTTTTGAAAACCTTGAGGAAGGTGATCCCATAAGCTCCTTGGAAAGTGACATTGGAGATTACTTCCTCAATAAAAAGGAGAAGTAGGAAATTGTTGGGCCCCAATTTGATTGTGCTCCAATTTATGATACTGACAGGGAAGATGAGATTGAGATTGGTTCTTCCTTTATCCCAAACATTACTTGCGAGGACATACCCATCAATACCTTTCGGAAAGAGTATTATTATTTTCCCTTGCATGAAGAAGGATAGTTGGAAATGATTGATTCTCCTTTTAACGAAAGCCCAATCTTTGATGCTTATGATGAGGAAAGCAACGAGGCTCCCACCTACCCACCTCATGGTTATGTATTCAAATCACTTGAGCCTCTAAAGTATGTAGAAGAAAATCCCATCGAATATGACACTTCGCCCTCCCCTTTGCATTCCCCTCTTGTTCATCACCTTGAGTCTCCCTCAAGTAATTTCCTCATCTCTTTTGATATGACCTTCAATGACAATGCCCCTTTTCCCCTTTCTGAATATGGTGTCAAGGAGGAACCCTTCATTGAATATACTTTATCCCCTTTGACCCATCATCAAGATTATGATCACTTTGCGACCTCCCGTCCCCGCTGTGACCATCACATTGAGAGACATATTTGTTGCACTCCTCCTTTCTCTCACCCTTCGTTCCCCTCATCACAACCACGTGACATCCTCAAAGCATGATATTAAAAGCAATGTTGCACGAAGCGTCCCCTCCCCACGGTTCTAAGGCCCGAAGCGCGTCCCGTGTGGATTCGTACAGGAAGCGTCCCCGGAAGCGCGCTTTCGCCTGTTTTGGACGCTTCCACCTGTTTGGGATATTTGTTTTGAGTATAAATGCAAAAAAAATATAAAAATGTATATATATAGCAGACGCTTCGCTTCCTAGATTTTTGGAAAATGACGCTTCCACGTCCCCACTTCCAAAAAACGTCCCCACTTCGTGCAACATTGATTACAAGCAGTGATTCTGATGAGGAATTCTCAAGAGTGAGCATGCATTCCTCCATTTTGTACCTAAAAGGGGAGCCTTGAACCTTTAGAATGACCAGTTTTCTTTCTCCTAGGACCTCCCTCTACCTCGAATGGAGATCATATTTTCCTGCCTCCTACCCGCCTCATCCGCCATGTGACTGTCCTCATTCGATTTGGGAGTTGCTACATGAGTAATCATACTGGCAGGCGTATGTATATTTGTTAAACAGACATGGTGAGCGAAAACAATAGGAAACATAAATCATGCAATACATTTTTTTATTCACAAATGATGTATATTTATGGTACATTATGTGACCGTTGGGATTCACATCCCAAGGTCTCTTGGACTGCTTTGTCTCTTTAGCTTCCACACTAACCCATTTAGGATTAGGTGTCCAACATTCCCCCCCTTAATCCGAAGGGTTATGTATGAGTCCAAGAAGAGAGTTGAAAAACAAAATGTGCAAAAATGCATGGCAGCACTAGGCTGAATGCGCTCTATGAAATGTTGGTATAAAGGGCGGTGGTTTAAGGATGGCCACCAACACTGGAACGCTTAGTGCAGTTCCCGGAACTCTTCCAACACTGGCAAGAAGCTGAAGTCTTCTGCTAGAGGAAGTGATCCTATTGTTTTAAAGAGGGAAACCTTCAACCATAAAAGGGAGGCCTCACCCCGCATAAAAGGTAAAACTTCAACCTGAAAAGGGAAGTCTCAACCTGTGACGGTTTAAGGATGACCAACAACTCTGGAATGCTTATGCAATTCCTGGAACTCTTCCAAAACTGGCAAGAAGCTGTAAGTCTTCTGCTAGAGGAAGTGTTCTCAATTTTGTTCTCCGGAACTCTTCCAAAACGGGCAAGAAGCTGAAGTCTTCTGCTAGAGGAAGTGTCCCACATCGCCAACTGAAGGCATGTTTAGGCATCTTTGTTTCTGGCTACAACTCTGAAGCTGGTGTGGCAGGTTGTGGCTCAGGCTCGCTTGATGTGGCTTTGAAGCTTGTAGATGACCATCATTTCCCCCCCTGTCAGATACAAGGTGAGAAGATGGAGAAAACTCAACTGCACGACTGTTCAGTATTCTGGAACAAGTTCTGACATGTGTTTGGAATATCTTCTTGGTTGTTGATGTCCATTGCCAAGAAGCGATCCATCCTAGATGAATCTTTGTTCTTGCAGGGTGTTTGTTGTTGAAGCATCTATTTGAAGAATGGGTGGTTTTATGACAGTGCTTACATGGATGAAGATCAAAACAGTGATCTTTCAGATGGCCAACTCGATCACAGTGTTGGCATTTCATGATTTGTTGTTGTTGTTGCTGCTGTGTAAGAGGGGTAGAGTCTGGAATAGCTGGAGCTGAACTGTCATAAGGAGCAGGTGAACTGTCATTAATGAAACCAGCACTCTGAAACTAAATGGGCTTGGCATAGTCTGGAATATGAAAGGACAAGTCCTTGTCATATCCAAGACCAATTCTGTGTTTGTTGTGGACACTCTGTTCCCAAGGTCTGATGATGGGCTTGGGAATTGCACACTGAGTTTCTGCATCTGCATGTACAACTGCTGCATTATTAACTTGCTGTTTATGGGAGTGTGTTTCAATCTTCTAAACAGAAACAGGTTCAGAAAGATGACTCCATTGTTGTAGTTCTTCTTGCTGTAGCTGTGATTCAAGCTGCAAAAAATCAATCTTTTCTTGTGCATTTTGCAAACAGGTTTGAATATTAGAGAGAGAGTCATTGCTAACTTTTACCATCCCATCAATACTGGAATGTATTAGGGTATTCAGTAACTCTAATACATCATCCATTCGATCCATTTCAAAACAATGCTTCAACTACAAATGCACTTTCTTAGAATATAAAAGTACAAGTAGACTTATATATATCAGACAATGCCAAATAACTGCAACTTGAAGAATATAAACAAGTTGTGTACCAAGATCATTAATGCCTGGTGTTCCAAGATTACTAATAAGAGTAACAATCTCACTGTGGTAACTTAGAAGAAGAGCATCAATATTATACTACTTAGAGAAGCCTTTTCAAAATATCAAATCTGAAAGTTTGTCCGCAGTACCGTTGCAGATAGAAACAAGAACTTTGTCATCCCCTTGGACTTGAATAATAAAATGGCAAATGTTGTAAAAGTGTTGATCAATAGTGGAAGACAATTTTAGACATTGAGCTTATACATAAATGCACAATGCAATAATTCAGTGAACAGGCATCTTCGCTGCACATTTACCTGTTTTGAGTAATTATTGCATGAAAAGTATGACAGAATTCCCACTTTTCCTTAAGCTCACAAAAATTAATTCCTTCCTTGATTTGAAAACATGGTGATCATCCATACAGCCACCATGAAATTAGCATCAACAATGCCGCCTAACTGTAGATTATAAATAGATCTTTTCCAAACTGAGTTGAGATTTAGCTCTGCCCCACTACGACAATTTTAGTAAGCTTTCAATAATGAGAATGGTAAGGTGTTAACTAAGCCAATGACCTCAAAACTTGGAAAAAATATCACCGAAAACCATATTATCCTTCAGTCTCAGATGTACACTATGACATGGTACCCTCAAGCTTTCATAAAAATTCCCATGAACATCATGGACATGCGTCCCAATTCTTCCAGAGGATACCCAGGCCGAACATACCGATTCTATACAGGGGAAACTGTATTTGAGTTTGGTTATGGATTAAGTTATTCAACCTACTCTTCTACTTTTCCTACATCGACACCGGATCACATTATTCTGCCAGCTTCTCACAATCATGTCCAACTTCATTCGCTGCACCAGGTTTCACCAGAGAGAGAAAATGCATCTAACCTCATCTACGTTGATGCTTATACAGCATGTGAAAAAGCCAAATTTAACTTGCAGGTTTTGGTTCATAATCATGGGCCCATGGATGGAAGTCACGTTGGGTTGTTCTTTGTCAAAAACCCTGCAACTCACGAAGGAGTACCAAAGAAGCAGTTGATTGGCTTTCAACGCGTCTATATGGAGTCTGGAAGGTCTAGCGAAGTTAAATTTCTGCCCAGCATATGCACATTATGACCTCCTTTCTCAAACAGCAAGATCTGACTGGGGATTTCAAGAGTATATTACTTCTGATTGTGACGCTGTTGCAATCATTTATGAGAATCAAACCTATGCAAAATCCCGAGAGGATGCAGTTGCAGATGTTCTGAAAGCTGGCATGGATATCAACTGTCGAACTTATTTGCTTCGGCACACAATATCTGTAGTGAAGAAAGGGAAGGTCCAAGAATCATCTATTGACCGAGCCCTTTTCAACTTATTCTCAGTACGAATGCGTCTTGGGCTTTTTGATGGTCATCCTAAGCATCAGAAGTATGGTGATCTGGGGCCCCATAGCAAAATTTCCATCCATCGATCCCTCTTTCGATATTTCAGCAATGGGAGACGTGGAAGCGTTCTCAATTTACAGGGAGAGGACTTCGAATATTATATGCAGACTTACTCCATCGTCCTCGGCCGGAATAGCAAGAAATCTTCTGTTGACATCGACTTATCCTACCTTGGGGGCGGCATGAACATTTCCCGTCAACATGCCAGAATTTACTACGACTTCGACAGGAAAAGATTTGCCCTGGAAGTCATTGGGAAGAACGGCTGCCTGGTGGAAGGGGTGCTCTACCTCCCGGGGAACCCGCCCATTAAATTGGATTCTCAGGATTTGCTTCATATTGGGGACAAGAAATTCTATTTTCTGATACCTGTCAGAAAAATCGTTAAACCCCAACACCAGCACCTCAATCTCAATGCCAATGCGAATAATGCCAGAATGACATGAACCGGCTTTAGTACCACCTTTGGACTTCACCCAAATTGAGAGATAAGAGTCGAAATGCTGGAATAAACCCCTCTTATCAAATGATTCTAGGAAATGACAGGAATTTATGGGAGAGAGCGTTTCTATTCCAGAACTGACAGAACGTTTTGATTACAGCAGCCACGGAATGGTCTCCAGCGGAGAGTTCTGGTGGTGCAATAACGGTCACTCTAGTTGTTGACAGGCTATAATGAGGTGCAGAGACTCGCATTCATACCAAAACGCATTCAACTTCATAACGTATTCAAACAGCAGCATTCAATTTCATAATGCATTCAAACTTGAATCATACGCATACCAGGAGCTGGTGGCGTATCTCTGCAGTGGTACCGTCAGGACTCAGCGCTAAAATAGTATGGACAGATGTGCAGTGTAGGTAATGAAGGCTAGCGCTATTCAAGGCAGCTCACAGGCCACACATCATGGCTCTGATACCATGTTAAACAGACATGGTTAAGGAGAAATAATAGGAAAACAATAAGAAAGATAAATCATTTTTTTTATTACATTTGATTTACATTTATAGTATTTTGGTACGTTGGGATCACATCCCAAGGTCTCTTGGACTGCTTTGTCCATTCGGCTTCCACGCTAACCCTTTAGGATTAGGTGTCCAACATTTTTCATGCAAACAAAATATCCATGAAAGTTGTTGGAATGTTAAGAGTTGATTGTGCTATTGTTATAATTAATTTTTATCTACCAAAATTTCTGTGAAGATAGACAAGATAGATGCTTATAGAAATTGGAAAACTTCATTTAAAATAGTTGTTTCAATGTAAGGAAGGGATTGCAAACTTGTTCTATGCATAACAAGGTGATAAAATCGTCAATGTTCACTTTCTTGTTATGCAAATACATTTTTCAATTGTGCAATAAAGAGAGTTTTTGAGGGGTTTTTTTTTTCATGCAAACAAAATATCCATGAAAGTTGTTGGAATGTTAAGAGTTGATTGTGCTATTGTTATAATTAATTTTTATCTACCAAAATTTCTGTGAAGAGACAAGATAGATGCTTATAGAAATTGGAAAACTTCATTTAAAATAGTTGTTTCAATGTAAGGAAGGGATTGCAAACTTGTTCTATGCATAACAAGGTGATAAAATCGAATGTTCACTTTCTTGTTATGCAAATACATTTTTCAATTGTGCAATAAAGAGAGTTTTTACAAATTGTTTGTCGAATTAAAAGAAACTTTCACAACCTCTCAAAGTGCCTATTCCTATCCAAAAAAATTCTATTTATAATTCTATTTTCATAAGAAATATTCAAATAATAGAAAAAATAAGCGAAAAAATCATAAAGTTTAAAAATTTAAAGTTATTTATGAATTGTATCACGTCTTTTTTTCTTACCAATAGATGAAATTTCTTGAACTTTAATAATATATAAAGTATTTGTCTCTTTCTATATTTTAAGTAACAAAATTATCTGATAAAAGTCTCTTAAACAACACCACACCCACATTAATCCAAAAATTATTTATGAATTGTATCATGTCTTCTTTCTTTCTTGAATTAAAGTATCCAAAAAAATTCAATTTATAATTCTATTTTCATAAGAAATATTCAAATAATAGAAGAAATCAAAAAGTTTAGAAGTTTAAAGTTATTTATGAATTGTATCATGTCTTTTTTTCTTACTAATAGAATGAAATTTCTTGAACTTTAATAATATATAAAGTATTTGTCTCTTTTTATATTTTAAGTAATAAAATTATCCGATAAAATTCTCTTAAACAACCACCCTCTTAAACAACCACACACAAATTATTTATTAATTGTATCGTGTCTTCTTTCTTTCTTGAATTAAAGTATTTATGTCTCTTTTTATTTTTAAGTAATAAAATTAAAGTCTCTTAAACAACTCCACACCCACACTATTCAAAATTATTTATGAATTGTATGTCTTTTTCTTACCAATAGAATGAAATTTCTTGAACTTTAATAATATATAAAGTATTTATGTCTTTTTTTATATTTTAAGTGATAAAATTATCTAATAAAAGTCTCTTAAACAACACCACACCCACACTACTAGAATAAAAATTGAAAATCTACATTATCTTAAACAACACCACACCCACACCAATAGAATAAAATTTGAAAATTTAAATTATCTCAAACAACACCACACTTTCACCAATAGAATAAAATTTGAAAATTTAAATTATATAAAAAATACAAATAGATGAGAAAAGTCATCTTAAACAACACCATACTAAATAGATGAGAAAAATCATCTTAAACAACACCTACTAACATAATAAAGTTTGAAAGTTAAATAATTTTTATATGTTAATTGGGTTAATTGAGGTTTGTAACTTTTTCTATCCAAATCCAAATCTTTGCTAGTAACATGATGAGCATTATTATAATGGCTTCGTATAAAGTTTGAAAGTGTAACAATTTTTATATGTTAATTGGGTTAATTGAGGTTTGTAATTTTCTCTATCCAAATTCAAATTTTTGCTAGTAACGTGATGAGCATTATTATAATGGTTTTGTGTTTATGGATGATGCCTTGTCAAAACAAATATATTTGTGGGTTGTTTTAATATCAACAATTTCACTTTAATCTCAAGTTGTTAAGGGGTAGATTAAATTTTAATACTCCAAATCTAAAATATTATAAATATTTATGAAATGTATTGGTTTTGTGTTTATGGATGGTGCCTTGTCAATGCAAATATATTTGTGGGTTGGCTTTATATCAACAATTTCACTTTCATCCTCATGTTGTTAAGGGGAGATGAATGATCAAGTGAACTTTAGCCCCCAAATTGCAACAATTTTATATTAGATTTTTACAATTGATTTGAGTTGCATAGTTCATAATAATATTGTATCTTGCAATGGATTAGAATGTTATTTGAATTTAGCTATCAAGTGAACACTCTACACGTTATATTATTGAACTTAAATCAAAGTAGAATTATAAAAATGGACATTTCAAAAATAGGCATTTCATTTCATCAAAGGAAAATTAAAGTTAATATTATAAGATTATATTTTTTAGAGGAAAAATCATAATTTTCATTGAGGTGAAAATTACATTTTTACATATGCACTTTGTGCATGCCAAAAAATTGTTTTTATATGCAAAATAGTCACCCATTCACAAAACAAAAATTGGGTTGTAAAGCCTGTATTATATGTCTCATATCAAATGGTCCACAAAATAAATACATATCATCTCATAAATAATACATCATCAAAACCAAAAAACTAATAATAAAAAGAAATCTAATAAGTCATTTGTATGTCTCTTGTGTATGCGTCTACTAGTATTTTGTGTATTTTGTGTGTCTCTGCATATTCCTCTTGGATCTTCCAAGTCCCCTTTCAACACCAACCTTGGAAAGAGCATATACAATAGAGTTCATTTCCCCGTAGATATAAGCACATGAAATCTGATCAAAAGAAAACTTCAACCTCATTTCCAAGTCCCCATTCAACACCAACCTTGGAAAGAGCATATACAATAGAGTTCATTTCCCCGTAGATATGAGCACGTGAAATCTGATCAAAAGAAAACTTCAACCTCAGAATTTCCTCAAGAACAGGCAACAATCTACGAGTGTATCTCATTAAACCATTTAATAACAATCAAAGAGTATCCATCTAATCTTCTAACATCCTTTTCAATAGATCTTGTAACGCCGCTTTCAATAGCAAACAATAATAACAGTTTGAAACTAATTAACTCTGGGTGGTTAGTTGATCCCCTTCAAGGTTGTCGCCATATGACGTGATAAATCGATAAACATCTATATGAGCATGTGAATAGCATGGGCAATATGTCATAAAATGAAAACTAAAATCCATACATTATAACTTCATTATGAGTGATCTCATTGTTTCTCTAAACTTTATCTTAATTAAAATAATAAAAACAAAAATCATAAAATGAATATTATTTCTAATACTTTGATGAGCTTAAAATACTAATTTTTCTACTTCATTTCATTTATTTTTATAATTGACTCTAGGAAACAAATTGCAAATGCCATAAACTCTAAACTCATAAATTTTTATAATTGTTTTTCTAAACTCCAATTGTATTAATAAAAACAAAGAGCATAAACTAAATATCACTTTTAATAATGATTAACTTGTTGAATTTGATTTGTAAGAAAATGGTAAAAAAACAAAATAGAGACATTATCTTACTATTACCATTTCATATATTTATCCATCCATTAAATTAATAGTTTTTAATCATGTTTTTCAAATATTATGTCTAAACAATTTAATTTAACACAATAATATGAGAAATGCAGTAACAATATATCCTACCTTCAAAACAACTTACTACAAACATTACTATTTTTTTGCATTTTGGATGGAACTCCATTTTTGAGAAAGTACTAGTAAGCCATTGCTCTCAAGCACTTGAACTAGTTTAAATTTGTAGTTTCAAACCTCTAATTAAAACATACTAATAATCCATGAAAATGTAATGATATATAATTCTGTATTTCCCCCTAATCCCAATAGCCCTTGGAAAATATTTTTTATATATCATTATTCCATTGTCTTCAAAAATTTATTAAAAATACAAATTGTAATTCAATCAATGATAAATAAATATCTCAAAAGCTCCTACAACTATTCACTTTTAATTTTATAGCAATATTAACATTTTTAATCTTAATAGTTTCAAACCTCTAATTGAAACATACTAATAATCCATGAAAATGTCATCATATATAATTCTATATTTCCCCTTAATCCCAATAGTCCTTGGAAGATATTTTTTATATATCATTATTCCATTGTCTTCAAGATTTTATTAAAAATACGAATTGTAATTCAATTAATGATAAATAGATATCTCAAAAGCTCCTACAACTATTCACTTTTAATTTTATAACAATATTAACATTTTTAATCTTAAAAATATAAATCTATTCCATTTTAATTTTATAACAATATTAACATTTTAATTTTATAACAATATTAAATTTTTAATCTTAAATTTTTAAAAAAAAAAAACCACAACTTTTTTAATATTAAAAAATAGATTGAAGGAACATATTTATATAATTATTAAGAATGCTGAAGAAACAAGTTCCATAATCTAGAATTGAAGCAAATAATATATAATATCATTTATATAATTATAATAAGAATGATAGGTGAAGAAACAAGTTTCATAAAATCTTATAAAGTATAAAGTGAATTGAAGCAAAATAATTTATATAATTATAATAAATTGATGTGAAGAAACAAGTTTCATAAAATATGATAGGAATTATCACTGAATCATAAATGGATAAACACATCCTTCCACCTTAAGCATATGACTTTTACTTTTAATTTCAACATTTTTATAACACTATTTAACATTTTTAATCTCAAAATCAAAATTTTTACAATAACAATGATTACTTATTCATCAAAAAAATTCCAATAACAATGATTACTTATTAATCAAAAGTAATCTAATATATATGGATTGAAGCGACCTATAATTTATATAATTAATCTTTGTATTAAATAAATTAAATTAAAAGTGAACTGAAGCTAAAATATAATTTTATATAATATCTTAATATTAAAATCTTAGTTTTTTAAAGATAGAAAAAATTAACATCCGTTTAACCATTTCTAATGTCAAAATTTTTACCCAATAACCATGCTTGCTTATATAATCAAAAATAATTTGTTATTAAATAAAATAAAAACTAAATATAAAAACTTTGGATTAGCAACATATAATTTATATAATTAATATTAACATTAAAACAAGTTTCATTAAATCATAAAATAGGATTTGAAAAACTCAAGTACAAAGTCACTCCTGCTTCTATCTTACTGCCCGATTGAGTCTAGAGCAGCTGTACGCCGAGTAAGGATGGAAACCGCCCAGGAAGCACGTCTGGTCCCACCTCAGTGGCTTCTTTTTAGCTTTCTGTTACAGAGTATATCATGAATTTCGAGGAAAAGCAAAAGAGGATGGCAAGATCAAAAAGCGCACCAATTTCGAAGTGGTAACAACGCAACTGTGAATTGCAACAACGCTGGCGCTGGAAATGCAATATGCCACCGGCCACCGATAATCTTAGCACCGCCCATTATAACCATATATAAATAATGGTGCTGTGAGTCACTCAAGAAATAGATGCGGCAACAAAACTAAACTAATATCGTCTGTTTTTGTAGGTGGGTGGCCCGTTCTGCCCCGCCGAGGGTATGGAAAGTGTTTGAGACCCCTCCTAGCACTGGCCGGCGCAGCTCCTCCCACCGGTTTTTTTTTTTTTAGAGCAGGCTACATGATGGTGCAGTTAGTAGCACATAAATTCATTGGTTTCTCAGTCAAAACATTATGCCGCATCTGATATTTGTTCTGGTTGCGCTGACCTGCAACCACTGGAACCGATCTGAAATGCGCCGACGAGCTGCAACGAATTTGAAACACTGCACTATCAAATTTTCCCACACGGTGCTTTTTC